>APFE031676485.1:241099-259562 GCA_000404065.3 Pinus taeda | reverse complement strand
AATAAAAATCAGCAGTAATAAACAGCGATTAAAACACATTAAAACACTGATATTTTTGGTCAACGTGACCCTGGAAAAACCCCCTACAACTCTTGGGGAAAACCAGTTTGAGAGCTCTTCTTTATTTTTGACAAATGCATTTTTTACAGCAAGAAAATATTCAGCAAAAATCAGCAAGCAAACTTTTACAACTTATCTCAGCCTTGCTGAAAAACTGCCCTGCTGAAACTTCGCTGTTGTTACTCCGCTGCTGAAACTCCGTAGCTCACTATCCAGAAATCTCCCTTGCTCTCTTGCTCTCCTTCTCTCAATCTGCTCATGAAAGAATTGAATCGAATGTCTCCTTTTCCTCCTTTAATATAACTTCAAGTGACTTTTGGGTGATCCAAAGTGACTTTTGGGTGATCTCTAAATTCAATGGCTGAAATAGATTTAGATCAATGGCTGAGATTAAATGCACTTTTAAATCTCACTTTCTATTTTTTAATTCACCCACTTTAATAAAGACCCACTTAGTCATTTATTTCCAAAGTCACTTTTCCCTTTCTAATTTTTCATTGACTTTATAAAAGTCACTTTAAAATTAGACTTAGAAACTTTATCACTTAAAGTCACTTTTAAATTAGATTTTAACTTTATAAAAATTATAAAGTCACTTTAGGAGAAAAATTAAAATCTTTTGGACACTTTTCCCTAGACCAAAGATCAAAGCCTAAGGGAACCACCTGTCCTCCGGTACCAAATTTCAACAAAGAATATCCTCCAGCCAAAACTCCCTCTACCCCTCTCTACAAAGCTCACTATCGAAATTCTCCTGGTAATCCATAATGGATCCAAAAACCTCTAAGTCTTCATATATATTAACTATCGGAAACACTATCGGAAGGGAAAACAGTGAAAGAATAGCAGAGAACAGAGCTAAGCGCAGGCGAAAGTAACGTTGCACAGAAGTCGTCGGATCGGACCAATCAACGGTCCAGATCTAATCGGAATATCGCAATCGGGAGAAGTCGGCGGAATAAATCGGAGACAGCCCTATGGAAATTGCGAAAGCGATCAGCACAATTTAACGAGGACCATCAATCAAGCACGCAGCTCAATGGCCCAGATCAAATCGCAATATCACATCGCTAAAACACAAGGGAAGACTTACCAAAGGCCCGAAGACCATGCGATATGCGATTGCGATATATCGCATCGCAGCGATACAAAGGAGCGGGGCCGATACAAACATGCGACTTGCGATAACCGGATCCGACGGGATTTATAAATGCGGCTTGATAAATTTTGAGTTCTGATAAAAAGGGATTTGTCGAGTTTTTCAATGAATTTATGTATTTCCGTTAAAAAGCCAAAATACAAAGGAAATGCGCCTGAAGCGATAAAAACCGGACCCGAAAGATTTAAATACGCAGCTTTATATTATTTGAGTTCTGTAATGAGCGGGATTTCAAGAAAGCCTCAGGCGGTAAGTGGTATTGGACGGGCTCCGCCCGATCCCATACACTGGCCGACACGTGGCTTGGCGTCGAAGAGAGAAAACCGCCTTTTCGGGCGGGTAATCTCCGTACACATAAGCCGCCCAAAATGGATATTAACTGTTGGATCGGAGATCACGCAGATCAATGGTGGGCTTGCGACAGCGAAATAATACAGACCCGATAGGGATTATAGGGCGGATTCAATGTTATTTGAAGTCCGATAGAAAGAGTTTTTACGGATTTTTCAGTGTTTTCTGTGTATTTCTCTGTGTAAATAGAGAAACGACTTTTCGGGCTTTCACCCGCACCAGTGGTTCTTTCCGTTACAAACAAGTGGCCACCTTACCTTACGGAGTTTAGCAATGATTGTTAAACGCTCCAGAAGGAGAGGAAGGGACAGCAGGCGAAAGCCAGAGAGCCCGAAAGGGCAGACGAACAAACAAGCACCGAGTGGCTTAAAAGCCATTCAATGATAGAGACAGAGGAGGCAGTTGTTAAGACAGAGAGTAAGAGGGAGAGTCTGTGTACTCTTGTAGACTTGAAGATTTCAAGTAGACCCCTGTTGTTTTGTCACTGTTGTGTGGAGACTCTGTTTGAGCTCACACTTCTAATAATTTGCTCTTGAAAACATAATATAGAGGTCAACACTGAAATTTGGACTAGGAGATGTAACTAGGAAGTCTGGTGAACTCCTTGATTATTTTGTTGTGTTAATGTGTGTGACTATTATGTTTTCTAACTATTCATTGTCTATATTATTCACAATATTTTCGATCCATTGCACTAAGTAATATAGGAATTCCTGCACATGAGTCTGTAATACCTTTATATTGATTTAAGATCTCATTTTCAGATCACCTGGAAGTTGCTCTGCTTCAGAAAATCGAACTTCTGAAGTCCCTCTTTGTGTGTCTTTCCAAATGACCCTCAAGCCTCCTTAAATAATATCCTCGTTGACATTCAACGGCCCAGATTAGAAGCTAATTAATGGCTAAGATCATTTATGCTTGATCCTCGTCTTCTTCGAGAAGTTACACCCACAGTTAGATTAATACCCATTAATTATTTTATTTTCCTATGTTTAGACTTAGGGTCCCATTCAAAATAATTAATTATTTTAATAAAACTATCCCTCGATGGAATTTCCCAAAACACTTTTTGGGTTCTTTGGAATACATGTGCCCAAGCCTCCTTGCAAAATTTGAGACTTAGAGCACATCCGATGCTACCATAAATCAACACATCCAAATGTATGTGTACTAGATATAGTTTGACAACCTTTTGCCAGGTAGCCTTGTTGCAATCCAACTAAATACTTGCTTTAAAAAATCAAGAGTGAACTTCAAAATATAATTAACTCTTTATGATGGTCCTTTGTTATTTGCTTCTACAACATGAACATCCTTTTCTATACGAATCCATATCCAAGACATCTATTACCAAGGTTATCCTTCTTCATCATACTTATCAGGGTTTTCATAATTTCTTCATGGAGATGTCATAACCAATCCTTCTCATCAGATGTTGATTATCCATGTAGATGCATCTTACGAACTCTCTTTTCAACTTCTTCACATACTGCTTCCTCGGGATTTCTATACAAAGCTCCTTCTTTAAAGGAACAATTGTTGCCCACTACCTCATATTCTTCAAGAGGTCATATAATGTTGATTCTATCAATATGTAGAAGAGTTCAAGGCATATTATATCTATGCCTTCATGCATCAACCATAAGGGAATCTTCTTTAAACATGCTCATGAGATAGAGAATTTCAATCATCCTTTTTTGAAACAAAATGAAGACATGACTTTGTCTATCTATCAAAAAGTTATCAAATCTATGCATACCTCTTTCTTTGTATGGTCATCTAGACTTCATTTAGCAGCTTCCTTTTCCCTTGTTTGAAGATGGAAAATACTTCAGTCAAACCATTATGCTACACTTCCTTTCATCATACCTTCATCCTTCTAAACCGTGGATCCCACACTAAGTGGAATGTAGACTATCTATGTAACATTTGCTTCTTCAAGTAGTGATGAACCTTTTCAACAAAGATTCTTGTAGAGGATCTTGATGATCCTTTTTTGCAAATACTTCATTCTAATGATGTTGAGGTGCGATGAGCTCTTATCTTCCAATCTTTCTAGATAACTTGCTTCAACCATGCAAACTGCTACTTTAGCTATCCTTTTATGCTTCTAATATGGTGTCATCTCAATGCCGCTACAATGAATCCTATTTTAACTACAATGCTTTCTACCATCATTTTTATCTTCTATAAACTGAAAATGAACTTCAATATATGAGAGACCTTTAAATGTAGAGGTCTCTCACTTCTTCTTTCTTTGCTTTCTTTTCATTAGGTTCTTCCACTTCTTCGGTTACATGGGCTTTGTTGTCGCCCGGATTGTATAGACACCTCGACAACCGCTCAGGGTGGGGGCTATCATTCTGATCCCTACCCACTTCATTCTAGTTGTCTCCCAACAACAAGCTATGGTAGGTAGTCCCTATGGAAATAAGATGAGAGACAAGTTGAAAACCAACCTATCTGGGAGACACAATTGATAGGCCTAGCTACTTGGTTTATTTAAGAAAGATATAAGATTGGATTAACTATTGAGACCAGTGCCTTATGGAGTCAACTTCTCACTTATTTATAAATTAGATGCCAAATACCTAGATGGACAACTCCTGGTTAGAGTGATTGACTATGTGCAAGGAATGTGAGTGCTTCTTAAGTTAAGATCGCTTAGATCGCTTAGGTACATAGTTATGGTTTGAACTTTGAATATACATTATATCAACAGTACTAATATATGAATTTTAATCTTAACCATAAGAAACCGTGCCAAGATATTAAGTGACAATAAGATACAAATAGAAACCCACCGGATACAAATTTTCAATGATTACAGGATGTGTTAAGATCCCGTAATTAGAATGATTTAGCCAATGCAAATGATTATTACCATAAGACTATCAATGTTCAAATGCAGAAATGATGCCTTATGATTCACCAATATGGCACAGATATGAACTACGAATGACAATGAGAACAATTATCCACTTAGAATGCTCAATTCAAAGAAAAATGATATTACAAGTGCTCGTAGCCAATATTCTTCAACAAAATGATTATCAAGAGATTTGTAATCTGATATACTAGTCTTCAAACGAATGGTTCTTTGGTTAAGATACTTGCACATTAAATTATCACAGTCCCAATTAGATGCTTGAACAATGTTAACTTTTAATACCCTTACGCAACATTCATCATTTAATGAGATTCAATTTCTGATTAAGTATAGGTGTGAGTGAACTTATTCAAGTGCAGAGTGTCAAAACTCATAGGCAAAAGTCAAAGTGCTGGAGTGTTCTTAGCATATGAGCTTGCAGGCTACTTTAGCAACTCAAATGTGAGCACTTAGAATGTGAAGCACAGAAATCCAATGTTATCCAAATGAGCAGCAAACTATGACAAAAGTATGTTTACCAATAGCAAATGTGCCTAAAACAGTCCTTAACTGTTGAATTGTATCTGTATATGAGGCATGTGAACAGAGAGGAATTTTTTGATGAATACGAGCATGCACGAGGTAAGGGAAGCAGATCTGCTAGGCTCCTTTATTAACACAATTTCTCACCAATGATGTTAAGTGCCACAGTTATGTCCCAGATTTCAAGAAGTTTATGACAGTCAATTATTTTTATGAGACAAGTTAACCAAGTGAAGACCCAATGTAAGAGCAAGAGTGAGGATTTTATATGAGTCAGAATACCCTTTAAGATGCCACTGATTCGTAATTTCAGACCTTAGTATATCATCAGAAAAGTGTGACAGTCACCAAACTTCACAAATGCCTTATTGATGCAATGATGCAATCCTTTAACACTGCTTATGAATGTTTTGGATATTTGTAAGCAAACAGTGAGGAGATCAAGGATTGGAGAATGCAAATCAGTGTGCCCCTTGGGTTTGGAGAGGACTAGTTTCTCATCTAAAATTTCGCCAATGTTAGACTGCCTTCAAATACAAAATTTAACCCCAAGACATCTCTGCAAACAATAATTTTTAGCAAAAATGATCACCACAGCAAGGTCGAAATAGCCTAATAGGGCCAAGATGCAAAAGGAGCAAAGGAAATAAGGCAGCCAAGGGCTAGAGGAGGCCCCTAGGCCTGCCGTCTAAGGGAGAGAAGGTTGCCGAGATAAGGAAGAGGCGTCTCAGGTCAGCGGTAACACGATTTTAGGCTGCGGGAGCTAGCGGAGGGTAATTAAGGCTAGCATAGGAGGTAAGGGAGTCTAAAAGGCCACGGCAGGGGGCTGGAAGGCAGAGGAGGGCCACGACAAGGGATATGGAGGAGAAGGGGGCAAAAAGGATGAGCACGGGGCAGGACAGAGACGAATAAGGGTTGTCGCAGTGGGAAGTAAGGAGCAGGTAGGGAAGAAAGGATGGAACGGAGGGAACAGAGGAGCAGCGAGAAGACAGAGGGCTAGCGGAAGGCTAAGGGAAGAAAGAGAGGGCTGGAAAACCACAACCAGGGCAGAAAAAGGCTCAGAGGACCAGCGGCTAGAGGGTAAGGCTTGGAGGACTGATGGCTAGGGCTATAAGGCCCAAAAATATTCTGAAAACCTCAAAAAATTTCAACCTTTGCTTCAGATCTCTGGAATATGCCAAAATGCCATGACATTTTCTTAGGAGGGTTGATACTTTCTCCTTGGGCTTGACCGTTGAGGCTGGAAGGGAAAAAGAAGGTGGATCTTTCCTTCCTAGGCCTAGATCCACCTCTAGAGACCTTCACAGAAATTTTCCAATGGTTGGATCTCTCGAAACTCTTGAAATTCTTCAGATTTAACCTGCACAAATAAAATTACAAAACCCTGATATATACAAGAAAAAAAAAATTAAAACCCCAAAACCCGAGTTAGAAGAAATAATTTACAAATTAGATTTACAAAATTATTTACAAGATCTACAAATATACAAGGGTTTTGAAAAATTAAAATTTTGAAAAAAATAATTTTATGGTTTTTCTTTGATAAACGGCTAAAACTACTTTAAAAACCCAAATGTATATTATAGCCTTAGCGAAAATTTAATCCACCATACAAATATTTGGGATCCAAGCAACAACGGTTCCTGGCCAAGTTTGTGAACTTGGAGGCCAAGGAGTGAAGTACCTGCGAACACTATGTATTTATCTCAAAGTAATA
This sequence comes from Pinus taeda, assembly GCA_000404065.3. Classification (NCBI taxonomy): domain Eukaryota; kingdom Viridiplantae; phylum Streptophyta; class Pinopsida; order Pinales; family Pinaceae; genus Pinus; species Pinus taeda. The sequence goes on along the minus strand of APFE031676485.1, from coordinate 252,863 downwards.
TGTTAATCACATGGGGAATCAAACCACCTAAGATTAGCCCGAAACTATCAATAGCATGATCTTATCTCCATCTAATGAAAAACACATCTTACCAATATTCAGCACAACATAGGAAAGTTTGTAGTCAGTACATACCACAAATCATGAACATGAATACCTTGAATTGCACCCAAACTCTTTATTATGATACAAAAAATAGTTCCCAGCGGGACAATAGTGTTATAAAGATGCTTCCACAACAACTTTCTAGCCAAAGATCATTGTGCTAGAGACTCAAATGACTCTAATTTATAGATTAATCCTCCAAGTGGAAAAACAACAACTAGTTTCTTTGATCCTTGTCAAAATAATCTTGGTCGTTGAAAAATATTTGATTATCTTTCAATCTTGGCCCTTCATTTTTTGTTGTTGAGGGATTTTCGAATTTATCATTTAATTCCATTTTTATTAGCTCAAAATTAATTATTTTGAGCTAATTTCCTCAAAAAATTAATTTTGACTTAACCACCAAGGTCCAAGGATCCAAATTTTTTTGAAATATAAAATATTCCCTTGGTGGAGGACCTTTAAAAATTCATTCATTTAAGACCTGCGAATTTTTCCACATGGAGAAATAATTTTTTTAAGACAACTTAATTTGACTCTAATTAATTAATTTTATGGCTTAGGATTTAATTTTATTTTGCCAGAAAAATTAATTAATTTACACGAGGGGATAAATTTTTTTTACCCTTTAATACATAAGACTTTTACATTTGCAACCCTCAAAGGGAGAATACACATTTAGCTTAGACCCTCATGACACATGCCCCATCTGCGACACAATATGAGCTAGTAGACCAAGTGATTTGTAATAAAATAATTTTGCCAACTAGCTTAAATTATTCCCAAATCACTTTTACATTAGACTTGACTAGAACACTAACACTTACCTAAGACTTTGACGAAAAAATCTGCCCTAGATTTGGGGTGAAACTAGAGGGAAAAACTTTTCCGACCATCAATGTTTAGAAACACACATGAGTCAGTGAGGTGAAAAACCTCCTAGGATGAAGCTTTTCACTAAAATAACAGGCTTACCTAGGTTGTTACGTATATACAAGGTCTTACTAGGATCATTTACATTACATAACTTGCATAATGGGTTTATAATGACACATGGATTGCCGACAGATGATCCAATCATGTTGAAAAACTTTGGCACTTTCACAAATTGACTGCAATAGGCTTCATTTCATTCTTTCCTTTTCTTGTTTCCCTCATTGGGTTTAGGACAATTCCTCTTGTAGTGCCCATATTTATTACATTCATAACACTGCAACTTAGACATGTCAATTTTCATTAGAAATTTCTTTCGAGGCTCAAATTTTCCAAACCTTCCTTTCTTCCTTGACATAGCTACAAATGCTTGTGCTGGCTCATTTGATTCAACGTCATCCTTTGCTTTTAATCTGGATTCTTCAATCTTACATAATGCCCATAGATCACTGAATGGTGTAGCTTCCTTCTTTGCATTGATGCTTGATACAACATTGCCCCATTCTTTCGATAGTGCATTGAGTACCCAAGTAGTCATCTTTGGATCTGACAATGTTTCTCCTAATTCTTGTAGTTGATCTTTAATTTGAGATACCTTCATTAGATATGAAGCTACCCCTTCTTCTTTTATTACTTTCATTTTGTATAATTCAGTTCTTAAAGATATTATTTCTCCAACTGTACTCACAGAGTACAGACCTACCAACTTTTCATAGATTTCTTTTGATGACTTCAATTTTGCTACAAAGGGAATGAGAGAATCTTTGATAGATTCAATGAGGATTCTTTGAGCCCTGTTACTGCACAAACTAGTGGGGGTCCTAAAAGGGGATCCTAGAGGGGCGACTGTTAGGTCAAGGAAAACAATTGAGCAATAGCCCATTGTCACCTCAGCTAAAGCTCCCTACTCTTTATAGACTTTCACCTTTGGGAGGAGAACTGGTATGGAGGGAATCACCTAGATGAATTGGTCAATAAAGGGAAAAGAGTGATTCCAAAAGAGGCGTATTCATAAGAGAGGCTCAATATATGGCTTGCTTGCCCAAGAGGCAAGATGAAAGGCTCTCTAAGAAGGGCCAAGAGGGTCTTACGGACTAGGTTTTGGGAATGAGACTCCCTAAGGAGGGACCTAGTGCTAAAAGCCCTTGTGAAGACTTGGTTTCCAAATTGTCTCTGAAGAATTGCCTTCCAAAAGTTATGGGACCACTCGAGACCAAGTGGACCCAAGGTTAGGTCAAGGGGATAGGATTGTGCAACTAATGATGTACTTGACCTAATTAGGGAGGAGAAGGGGACCAAAGAAAGAATTTTAAATGAAAGGTAATGCAATGGTCCCAATGAGGTCACTAGCCAACGGAAACTTAGGGCAAGAAACGGTCCACGAGCTAGGGGTTGCAATATCTTGAGATCCCACCGTCAGATTTGCTTCAAATTTGGAGGGCATTTAAAGAAAACACAAGCGCAGATGTGGACCAAAAATCATAGCATTTGGATAGCTACATTGTGAGATAATTAATGCCCTAGGCAACCTATGTAGGCTAGGCCTAGAGAGAAAGAGGGAAAGGTTAGAAAAATAAGGTTTTAGGTGATCGCCTATGAAGGATTAGTGCCTAATCCTTTGGGAGAAATGGAGTCAAGATGATTCCAATGCTTAGGATGGTTTCATCCATTCAAGGAGGCCTCTAGAACAATTTTGCATGTCAATTAGGGCAAGAGAAAAGTTACTTCAAGGTCTTTATACTTCAATGTGCAATATGTGATGACTTGTCAAGATAATTTCAATGAAATATCACTAGGAACATTGACTTATTCAAATATGGCCCATAACATGATGCAACGCTAACAAAAGACAAATTTATATCCTTTTATCCAAGAAAAGCAGCAAAATTTCAACCTACTATAGCAAAAATCCCAGCCTGATTTATGTGACATAGAAAAGAATGACAAAATAGCATTAAAAGAGCACTTACATGTGAAAACAAGTATATCCAATCATCATCATATGCTGATATAGAAGCTCCAACACAAAAATGAAGATATCCAAACATCAAAATTCATCCATCCATCCAATTTCGTCCTCCAAAGAGAATAGTGAAAATCTCACAAAAGTGTATGATCCATTCAAGTGATGATGAGAGAATGAATCAACTCGTCATCTATTTATACAGTGTCTAATGAATTCGATTTAGCTTATTTTGGCCTAATTGAGCCACTAGAATAAAATAATGTGCAAAATAACAAGTACTTTTGGTAACAAGCCCACCAAACTAGCCCAATAACAGAGAAGTAAGCCTCTCAAGAGGGTCGAATGATCAATAACATGTGTTGTTGGGCCTTAGAGGAGGCCTAATGAAGTCCATAGGTGCCTAATGTGAAATAGGAATCCAAAAATAGTGGACAAGCGGTTGGCCCTTGTTCTCTACGTAATAAATTTGTGGTGCTCTCAAATCGATGTGGGGGCACACAAATGTCCTCATGGGTCTCCAAACATATCGAAGATGCCTGTAGACCATTTGCAAGGGCTAGGATGATGATATAAGTGATGCCACACCATCATATAGATCCTGGACCATCTGCCAAGTGTATGGTGCAATTGTGGAGCCGGCTGGGCATGGTGAACCAGGTGCATCTTCCTTGTCCAATAGGTTAACCATGAACAATCTCTGAATGACTTTGGGGATCCATGGAATGTTTTCTGTTGTTGTGGAAGCCGATGGCACTCTACATACCCTATATGTGCCAACGTAGCCATCTAAAGGGTTAGGACCCCGTATAGGGAGACCAAACCCAAAATGGAGACAAACTGCAATCCTCCATAAGCTCCAATGCATCCCCTTGCCCTCCAATACGTCGAGTCATTAAAGAAATCAAGTAAGAGAGTTTACAAACCATGGAAAACAAGTGGGCGCTTCATAATGGTATACCCTTCCATAGTGGGCTTTGGTATGTGTAAATGTCTCCAAGCTCAAAGGGAGGTTAACCAAGCACCCTATTAGGTGGTTTCTGCTTCTAAAGGGGCTGGTATGTCCATGGTGCATCCTTCAAATAGTGGTGGCATGTGATAAAGTGATGGAACAAAGTAGGGGATGAAGTGGAAAACCTGGGTCACATGCCATGGTACAAGGGTAGCTAATGAAAGGGAAGCCCATACTTGGGCAAATGATGTGTAAGAGGGATCAATTATGGTACATGAGTTGCCCTGGCCTTGATTTTTCCACCCTTCTTCATATGCCTTTTGCCTTTTATGATTTTTCTTTGGTTAACTGCTCGGGGCTCAAGGGAATGAAAGCATGATGTGTAAAGTATAGCAGTGGATACCCTTTTTAAGGTGGGGAAGTTCATTGCCCACCAGGGTTTAGGACAATCATGGGTCACTGAATGATAGAGGAGGCTTATCTAGTGCCTATAGGAACCAGGGTGATGGCCATGGATGGGGGTAGAGCTCATGTATTAGCTTTTGCCCAAGTGCTAAATGTTTTTGTCCCAGCCATCTTTTGCATTTTGCGGTACAATTTCTTATTGAATGTGGCAAATTATGCTTTTTCTTTTCTTTTCTTTTGCATCAACCTCAGGGCATCGTTCAAGGCCCGACCCAAGGTGTGGGCAAAGGGGAGAGGGTGGTTGACCCTTTGTGGATTCAGTGGAGAAATGTGGACCCAGGTGGGAGGAGTGATGAATGGGATTACAATGAGAGGGAGTGAGGTGATCTGTGGATCGGGGAGTGGGACCACGCAACCAAAATCGGTGTTTTCCATGTAGTACCATCCTTAAAGCCCAAAGGTCAGTAAAAGAGATACCACAAGACTAGGGTCCAAGGTTAACATCCAAAAGAGACCTAGGGGACAAGAGAACAGACCTAGTCCACTCTTTTTGCCAAATCCCCCCATTATCCATGCCCAAAAGTTTCCATGATAAATAAACTAAAATACTCAATCACCAAATGACAAGGCATAACTATAGGTTTGGGTGGCCCACCTCAAACATATGATCATGACAGATGGGTGAGGGACCACATGGATGGCTACCGACTGAAGACCATCATGCAAAAAAAATTCTCCTAGGGATAGCACCCACAAAATGGTGGGTAACATCTAGCAACTACTAGGACATGAGCTCTCAGACAAGTGGGCGAAGCTACTCAAGAGGGAGGTCATGAGAACACCAACAATCTCTTGGTTACCATAGACCCGTTACCTGCACATGTCAAAGACTAAGCGCAAGGGGCAACATGTTTCTACGGTGTCTTATGATCATCCATGCTTAGTGTTAGGCCATAAAATCAACAGGTAAGTAAATATAATGCAAATTTAATCTAAATGCATCTAATCTACCATGAGAAATATCATATGATGTTAGTTCTAATGAGAAAATTAGCATGTACTGCATCCTACCCTAACATGCATATAACAAAGCTAATATTAAGTGTAATCATAAAGTCGGTGCAACAAACATATCATCAAATCAATATAAATATCCCTGCTTATATGATTACCCATGCAGCAAATCCCAAAGTGAATGCAAACCCAAACACATGGAGGATGTTGCGAGCGAGAGGTGGGAAAATATGGTTTCCATGTGAGGTAAGAGGAATCCCTAAGAGAAGGAACACGAGTCAATCTAGAAATGCAGAGCCTTCTCTCTAAGTACACAATGGTGGAATGAATGATTATCCCTAAGAACTTTCTATCACTATCATTACTCATAATATTATGCTTTGTATTTGCCACAAGGTTGTGATGAGAGGGGAACGAAGGGTGAGGGAAAGAAGGAATGCAACAAATAGGTTGCTCAAGGTGATGGTCATATTGGAGAGGGGAGGTCGTGGAGTGATAAAAACCCTGAGGGTGTGTCCAAGGAGGTAAAGTATAATCAATGAGTGGCTCTTCCTTGACACTATACCCAGAAGGGGGAAAGGGCTCGCGGTCACTTGAGATCATATGACAGGGGGAGAGGGAATCATTTGATGAAGACTCAAGAAGATGAACAATAGAAAAGGGAGAAGGCGAAAATGACGTCTCAGGGTGATCCTTTTCCTGAAAATCCAACTCTAGAAGCTCAAGTGGTTTGAATATACTCCCGAAATCACAAAGGTAGTAGGTATGAGCAAGGGCCTTATCAATCCTATCATTGTTGGTATCAAAGATAGGGTATTCCCAAAAAGGAGAATCAATCATCTACAATTACTCCCTTTCATGCAAGGGAAAATGATAATTCTCCTTCTCAAGGGTATCAATGGATATGACATCATAAACAATGCTCAAGAGAAATGGAGGACCACTCTCAACCTCATCCTCCTTATCGGTGTCATAAATGGGAGAAAAGTCAAATTGAGGACTAACAATTTCCCATTTCTCCTTTCCAATATGGAAATAATCTCCGATGTCATTTTCCAAGGGGCTAATGGGATCACCTTCCTCAAGGTTCTCAAAAGGAGAATCATTAGGAGTACTATCCTTGACAAAGGTAAGGTTAGTCCCAACTTCACTTTCCATAGACTCATTCTTTCCTACACACATGTTGTTAGAATCATTTTTTTCATTGTGCGGACCCAACGATTACTCATCCTCTTGCTCGTTACTTAGATTCTCAATGTCTTGATGATGCTCAGTGAAGGCTTCTTCTTGGATTCTTAATGTCGGGTATACTTGAAAGTGTCCAAGAAAGCCATCAACGAACTCCTCAATAGATGAAATGCTCTCAGGCTCGTGATCATGTAACCATGAGTTATGACCACTGAGAGATCCCATGAACAACAACATAAGGACCACTTTCTCTTTTGAAGCATGTGCATTAAATCTTTCTACATGGTCGATTGTGAAGAGTGGACCACCATCAAACATGGGCACCCCACGTACCATCCTTCCTGTGACATGATCAGGCTAGCCATGGAAGCTAGCGATGTCCAAAGCGGGAAAATCGTCAAAGAAAGTCAACATATTTGAGATATACATCTAAAATATGTAGGAGTCACCAAGGTGAATTTAAAAACGATAAATTGTGAGATAATTGATGCCCTAGGTGACCTATGTAGGCTAGGCCTAAAGAGAAAGACAAAAAGGTGAGAAAAATATGTTTTTAAGTGATCATCTATGGAGGATCAGTGCCTAATCCTTTGGGAGAAATGGAGTCAAGATGATTCCAATACTTAAGATGGTTTCATTCAGTCAAGAAGGCCTCTAGAACAATTTCGCATGTCAATTAGGGCATGAGAAAAATTACTTCAAGGTCTTTATACTTCAATGTGCAATATTTCATGACTTGTCAAGATAAATTTCAAAGAAATATCTCTAGGAACATTCACTTATTCAAACATGGCCCATATCATGATGCAACGCTAACAAAAGGCAAATTTATATCCTTTTATCCAAGAAAAGCAACAAAATTTCAGCCTAGTATATCGAAAATCCCAGCATGATTTATGTGACATAGAAAAGAATGACAAAATAGCTTTAAAAGAGGACTTACATCTGTGAACAAGTATATCCAATCATCATCATATGCCGATATTGAAGCTCCGAGACAAAAATAAACATATCGAAACATCAAAATTCATCCATCCATCCAATTTTGTCCTCCAAAGAGAATAGCGAAAATCTCACAAAAGAGTATGATCCATCCAAGTGATGATGAGAGAATGAATCAACTCATCATCTATTTATACAATGTCTAATGAATTCGATTTAGCTTATTTTGGCCTAATTGAGCCCCTAGAATAAAATAATGTGCAAAATAACAAGTACTTTTGGTGACAAACCCGCCAAACTAACTCAATAACAAAGGAGTAAGCCTCTCAAGAGGGTCCAATGGTCAATAACATGTGCCGTTGGGAGTTAGAGGAGGCCTAATGAAGTCCATAGGTGCCATAACGTGAAATAGGACTCAAAAAATAGTGGACAAGGGGTTGACCCCTTGTTCTCTAAGTAATAAACTTGTGGTGCTCCCAAATGGATGTGGGGGCACATAAATGTCCTCATGGAGCTCCAAACAGATCGAAGATGCATGTAGACCATTTGCAAGGGCTAGGATGATGATATAAGTGATGCCACATCATCATATAGATCTTGGACCATCTGCCAAGTGTATGGTGCAACTGTGGAGCTAGCTGGGCATGGTAAACCAGGTGCATCTTCCTTGTCCAATAGGTGAACCATGAGCAATCTCTAAATGACTCTGGGGATCCATGGAATTTGTCTGTTGTTGTGGAGCCCCATGACTCTCTACACACACCCTACATGTGCCAATGTAGCCCTCTAAAGGGTTAGGACCCCGTATAGGGAGACCAAACCCAAAATCAAGATAATTTGTAATCATGCATAAGATCTAATGAGTCCCCTTGCCTTCCAATACGCCAAGTCATTAAAGAAATCAAGGGAGTTTACAAACCAGGGACCAAGTGGGCACTTCATAATGGGATGCTCTTCCATAGTGGGCTTTGGTATGTGTAAATGTCTCCGAGCTCAAAGGGAGGTTAACCAAGCACCCTATTAGGTGATTTTTGCTTCTAAAGGGGATGGTATGTCCATGGTGCATCCTTCAAATAGTGGTGGCATGTGATAATGTGATGGAACAGAGCAGGGGATGAAGGGGAAAACCTGGGTCACATGCCATGGTACAAGGGTAGCTAATGAAAGAGAAGCCCATACTTGGGTAAATGATGTGTAGGAGGGGGCAATCATGGTACATGAGTTGCCCCGGCCTTGATTTTTCTATCCTTCTTCATATCTTGTTTGCCTTTTAAGTTTTTTCTTTGGTTAACTGCTCGGGGGTCAAGGGAATTGGAGCATGATGTGTAAAGTATAGCAGTGGATACCCCTCTTAAGGTGGGGCAGTTCATCGCCCACCGGGGTTTGGAACAATCATGGGTTCCTAAATGATAGAGGAGGTTCATCTAGTGCCTATAAGAGCTAGGGTGATGGCCATGGAAGGGGGTAGAGCTCATGTATTGCCTTTTTCCCAAGTGCTAAATGTTTTTGTCCCGACCATCTTTTGCATTTATGGTACAATTTCTTGCTAAATGTGGTCAATTATACTTTTTCTTTTCTTTTCTCTTCTTTTGCATCAACCTCTGGGCATCGTTCCAAGCCTGACCCAAGGTGTAGGCAAAGGGGAGGGGGTGGTTAACCCTTTGTGGTCCCAATGGAGGAATGTGGACCCAGGTGGGAAGAGTGATGAATGGGATTATAATGAGCATGAGGGGGGTGATCTATGTGGATCGGGGAGTGTGACCACGCAACCAAAATCGGGGTTCCCCATGTAGTACCATCCCTAATGCCTAAAGGTCAATAAAAGAGATCCCACGTGACTAGGGTCCAAGGTTAACATCCAAATCCCCCCATTAATCCATGCCCAAGAATTTTCATGATAAATAAACAAAAGTACTCAATCACCAAATGACAAGGCATACCTTTAGGTTTGGGAGGCCCACCTTGAAACATACAATCATGACAGATGGCTGAGGGACCACATGGCTAGCTCAGGTGTCGGATAAATGGCACAATGAGCTAGTTGGTCGCTTCAAGGGGCTGTTGGTTGTCAGCTGAGGACCATCATGGAGAAAAAAATTCTCCTAGGGGTATCACCCACAAAATGGTGGGTAACAAGCCCTTATTTCCCCTTTCATATATTTTGATAATGCTTGAGCCTGATCTTGAGGAGGCTTGGTGATGGAGCCCATAACATAATCAAAAACTTCATTTTATGTGAGAAACAAATCTATTCTCTTCTTCCATGCAAGATAGTTTGATGCCCCAACAAGTTTATTGTTCTCCTTGCAGAAAGTAGTTATTTCATTTGTAGATTGAGACATGAATATAAAGTACTTGCTTGACAAATGAAGATGCCTCCTTGACTAAGTTGCACGAAACGGGGAAACGGGGAAGCGAAACGAAACGCGACCTCCCCAAATTTTGGAAACGGGGAAACGCGAATATTATATAATAATATATTAATATATATATATATATAATATATATATATATATATATAATATATAAAACATTTAAAAATTATTAATAATATAGTGCAATCATAAAGCATTTAATAGTGCTGATAAGAAAATGAGAGGGCACTGCTATTTATAGTTTTTAGAATTGGTTTCTAGAAGTCATAGAAAACCTAAACTAATAAAAATTAATTAGCAAAAAAAAAAAATTAAAACAAAGTGTCAATATGATTGGAAACGTGGACCGTAACGGCGTGAAACGCGTTTCCGTACGTACGGGCGAGTTTCCATTTCGGGAAACACGACCGTACGTATGGAAACGCGTTTCCACGCCGTACGGTACGGGGAAACGCGTTTCCGTTTCGTTTCCCCAGGGAAACGACCCCTAGGCCCACGTTTCCTGCAACTTAGCTCCTTGATGATGATGTGAGCTTTAGAATGAGGGAGGGATGATCTTCCTTCTTCAAAACAATGTTCCTTTTTCAAGATGCTTGAGGTGTGATCGCTTCTTCAATATAAGGATGGTCCCTTGTAGACTTTCCAGAATGTTCTAGAACTTATTCTTTCCCTTTAAGAGTGTAGCATCCTTCTTTTAGATGATGAGATGGAGGTACTTTCAATTGATATGATCTTCAAACTGCCTGTCCTTGTCACCTTAGCTATGATACCATGTTGAGAAAACTAGGGCAGCTAGATTAGGGGTGATATCTCTTTACTTTGATAATTGCTTGTGATGTTCTTTACTTCAATTTGTAGTATTTATAATTAGCTTCTTCTTTTTTAAAAAGGGTTTCTTTTATTTTTCTTTTGTTTTTGGGGTTAGATGGTCAAAGGTTTATTGCAGGTAGATTATCACACTTACTTGTCCCTCTAGAGCATTCAATTCAGCCATCTTTTCATGACAGAAAGACTATCTTGATTGGTTCGGGTCTATCAAACTCAGGAGACTAAGCTCTGAAGCCTGGGTCTCACAGTTTCAGGGCAACGAAGGAACGATCTCACTAACCCCTGCAGTTACTAAAGGAAGGTATGGATTTTATGGCAAATTTGTGATGTGGCCTTCACTTCACTTCTAACCTCAAACAAACCTACGATTACAGCTTCTTCAGGATTGTCTCTGCTTTGTATTTCAATGCTAGTAATATGCTGCCTTAAGCCATTTTTGAGCTAAGACATTAATCACTAAGAGTTTGAGTTTCGGTCATTTTCTATAGTATCGTTCTCTAAGCATAGGGGTTAACAGTTCTCAGAAAATTCAAACTATTCATGGATGTTCAAGCCTTGCGGTAATCACTGAGACAGTCTTCAAATAATCTTCATGTTTCGGGACAGTCTTGAAATAATCTTCATGTTTCGGGGCACCTAAGTTGCAAAATTTGTCAAGACTATACTTAGCATCTTTCATCCTAAACTTGCGGACTATGCATTGAGCAAAAGGTCAATAGATTTGACAAGTCCTTTGCGCACGAAGAATTTAGGGAACCATCTCTGAAAGGACCTAGAAGATTAAGACCAAAAGTTCATTGTTTTGCAAAAGCTTCGTTTTGTAGGGCAACCTTTGTGGCAATTCTATTCTTGATAAAGAAAAGGCCCCTTTTGCAAGTATTTCATTCTGAAGCGACAGAGTTTGAAGTTCATTAAGGTCGAAAGCAGCAAAAGTTTGAGGCCTTATCAAGTCTAGTCTTCAAAGCATCTATTGAGCAAGATTCAGTTCAGTTGTCAACATAAGATATATTAAGAACAGGGAGATTACCTAAACACTTTAAAGTTGTGAAGCTTGCATAT
>APFE031676485.1:222882-233395 GCA_000404065.3 Pinus taeda | reverse complement strand
CAAATGAGACAACCAAGACTCTTTGACCAAGACAAATACCTCCTCCAATCCACCAAGTTAGCATCCCAAGATAGTCCTTCTCAGATGACAAAAATCAGCTTCTAGTCAACAATAGTCAACCTTCTTCAATACTACAACAAACACAGATTTTGGGGGCCCTACTACATCAGAATTTCAGCCTTACTGCAGACCTGCAACTTCGTCCCTCCTACAACTTCTGAAATCTCACACGTGTGAACAAAAACAATAGAAAAACGAGCTCATTTTCTTCACTAGGGTTCCTTCTTTCTTCACTAGGTTTCTTCTCCTTCATTAATTCTTTATCACCTCTTTTTCTAGCCTTCGCTCTTTCTTCAATTGCAGATCAAATTCTTGCTTGGTTGGATTCACAAAATAGGTCAAATGCACTTCTATTTATTGTCTCTTCAAGGTGGTCAAATCCTTTAATGAGGCAGACTTGTCTCCTCTTGAGGCCAACTTGGTGGAGGAGTGACAAATGATGCTTTTGACATAAAAACAACTGTCTTCTCTGATACAATGAACCCAAGAAGGGTCTATTACATAACGACAAGGACAGTGACACATGACACATGACACAAACCCTACAAGCACACAATGGGTGCTTAGACCTAGAAACAAAATAAGTAAAGCATGAAACCCATGCTTATAAATAATTTTTCTTTTACAATATTTTTTTCTTTTTTCTTTCTTTTGACGAATGCATCACATCATGACTCAAATACAATTATGAAGACCAATACTAGTTACATTTCTCAACACTCCCTCTTAACTAGGGAGGTATTCATAATTGTTCAACCAGTACAAGGTTGACCTCGATTTGAAATGTTCTAAGAAGAGTACAACAACATACTCAATGCTAGGGATACCAAAACTAGCAAAGTATCCAACACTTCAAAGATCCAAGTGTCAATCACACTATTTCAAGGATCCATCAACTTAAGGATCCAAGTGGCATTTCCAAGACATTGATACAAGGACCTAAGACACTAGCAGGGACTAAGGTGTCATCAAGACAACATGCCACTATAGGTACCATAGGGCCACAACCCTGGTATCAATCCAGTTGGATATAGATACCATCTAGGCCTTTATGCCAAAACACCAACCCTCAAGTATCCAGGTATCACAAAGGTCAAACACAACAATGGAGCTCCACATGACCAAGATACCCTCCCATACCAGGATCTAAACATCATCAAAGCCAAACCACATGAGATCTCAATACCAACCTGGCCAAGATGTCCTCCCAAATACGATCATACGGCCAGTTCATGGTACTCATCTCTCCCTCTCAACCAAATCAGAGATATCCACCAATCTGAGCATGCTTATCAATTATTCAAACCTCTCAGGGAGAGATCCACACATCAGCTACATGTCCAACCATTAGAACATCCAGTAGCTTTACGACCCTAGTCACTTCAATATACTAGTTCTTATCATCGTTATGCTAGCACAATATCTAGGGTCCTCAAGTATCCTGATATTGTTTAGTTCTTCAATATATCCAAACAAATCTTGACGAAAGCTTCCTTTTCCAGCTTCTTCAGCAACACCAAACTCAGCTTCAACACTTCTCAAAACAACCGAATCTTATTCACGATACATCAATACCAACCATCAGCAGTGCCTTAGCTAATCTCCAATCTCATCCTCTTCTTTATCAATGTTCTTCAAGTTTCCAAGATCATGTCCTCTTTCTCAACTATAGAGGATATATACTTTTCTTTATTCATCAACAACTTTTCAGCTTCACAAGCTCTCATCATCGGAGAACTTCAACCTTCATCATTTTTCTTATCTTCATATCGCAACAAGGTTATCTTTCAATGTAAACTTTAATGTCATCAAGGTTATTACAAATCCCTATTTCAAGGTTATTACAGATCCCTATTTCAATCATGCTCATCATCATCATAAGGTTATCATCAAGTATCAGGTAGCCATATCTCTTTATAACTTCTTGCAAACCATGCGCCTATAAATCTCAACAACAAGTACAACCGTGCACACAAATAAACTTTATCAATATAGGGTTAGCATAATATCACAAAGAGAGCATCTACGGTTTATCAAAACTTAGATATTTAGATCATAGACCTAGTTAGCAATCAACTAGGGTTACACTTTCATGCCCTAGACTCTTACAATAACCTTTGCTATGGTTTAGTTACAAACCCTACATACCATAATCAAAACTTTAAAATTAAACATTAGATATACAACAATTAAACCAAGTTAGGCTTTCAACCATACAGAAACATACATACCTAGGGTTTCATTCCTAGGATCTTACATTAACTATCATAAGGGTTTTGTCATAAACACTAATTAATCAAATCCTTAAACATTAGGGTTTCATCATATGTTTTAGATATCATCAAGAAACCCTAAAAGGCTAGGGTTTTTATAGTGAACCCTAAAGATTAGGGTTTTACCAAAGAGAACAAAAGATAGATAGTACAATAAGGGCTGAAAAGATCAATCACTCTAACAAATAAGAATCTTTATGATTCTAGAGAGTTAATAATATAAAACAAATTTCAAAATGATTGTACCTTCTTATCTGCTACAAATCTTGCAGTTTTACTTACCTCGAGTTGCTCTTTTTACAAACCTTGTAGGGTTTCCTATTGAAGGACTCCCTCTGCAACAAAACTTTTTACAATTCTCACTTTGAAGACTCCCTCTGAATCTAGTCACAATCCTTATTCTCTAGAATATACCTGCAACCTTTCTTTCAAAGGAAATTACAAGAGAAAGGATAATATTCGAGCAACAATAATAAATCTAATCAAATCAAAATAATGAAGGAGATAAAGAATACTTATCCTTTGTGAGAAGGTGAAAGCTTCTTCTTGAAGGGCTTCCTTTTGCATAAGATCAATGTTACTTTTATGTACCTCAACATTTACTTGACAACTACCACCAAAAGTATACAAGTACAAGAGGATAATTACCAAGGATTTCATAGACTCTTTAGAGAGGTTGAAACTCCTAGGTTTTTTCCAATCCAAACCCTAAATTTCTTGATGTTATCTTTCAAAACATCAATTCTATGGTTTCAAATCCAATTCTATACTTATTAGGGTTTCCAATTTCTCCCTACACTACCTACAAACCCTATATACCAAAAACTGGATTTCTATGAGGGAACAAAGTAGAATAGGGTTAGGGTTTCTCAACTAGGGCTAACAACCTTCAACATTATGTAGGATACAAACCCTAGAACTAAAAAGGGATTTTAAAACCATAATCTAATGCGGATTAGACTTTATAAGAATAAAAACAATTATACATACCTCAAGAATTTCATACCTTAGTTCTCCAAGATTATAAGAAGTCTGCTACAAAGGTCGTGATCTTCTCCTTCCAAATATGTTGGAGTCAAGGACTTCTTCAAACATGCTTCCGTCAATTTGAATATGGACTTCTTCAAACATGCTTCCTTCCATTTGAATATGGACTTCTTCAAACATGCTTCCTTCCATTTGAATATGGATGCCATCTATTTGTTTTGAATATTTTCACCTGAATTATAGTTCACTGTAGTTTCAATTTCTGAAGCATCTGAAGGTTTGAGATCACTACTAAATCAAGGTTTCTTGTAGTGCTTTGTATTATCCTCAAAACATGTCTCAGAATTATTGTTAATGTGGATCATATTGTCATGTTCAAGATTTCTCATTGTTATATTTTTGCAACATAGAACCATGTTGTAGTAGCAACTCGCATCAAATAGCAATGATTGCTATCATATTGTCTACAATTATTGGATAGAAGCCTCAGGATTTTAGATCCTTATGATAGGGCTTCAGATTCCCCAGCTTGCAACTACATATTGTAGCATGTTCTTATCAGTTGATGTGAAGGAGGTATTTTGTAAAATGTTCAGATTACTTGATATGCTCAGGACTATATTAGACCTTCTTAGGAATTTGACAATGTGTCTTAGAAGTTGTAACGTAATTGCTTCAGAATTCTTTATAGAAGATCTACCAAATGGATTAATAGATATGTCAACTCCAAGTAGATGATGAGAGCCAATGATCTTCAAGTTGCCTTTTCCCTTCTACTTCAACTTAGCTCTGATACAACGGTAGAAAATCATAAAGAAAGAAAGATTTTGTTTTATTGATAATTGCTTTTGATTTCTTTACAATCTTATTAACTTCTTTTATGTCTTCTTTTATCATCAAGCAACTACCAAAACATAATTGCAAGAAGATCAAAACAAGGACATAAGATGTAGGCTCTCAACCATGGCAAAACCCATCTTCTAGGGGAAAACCCAAAACTTATCTTCTTTTCCTTTAGAACCCAATCAAATGAGACAACCAAGACCCTTTGACCAAGACAAATACCTCCTCCAATCCACCAAGATAGCCTCCCAAGATAGTCCTTCCAAGATGACAAAAATCAGCTTCTAGTCAACCTTCTCCAATACTACAACAAACATAGATTTTGACCCCTCCTGCAACATAATTTCAACCTTATTGCAAACCTGCAACTTCGGCCCTCCTGCAACTTCTGAAATCTCGCACGTGTGGGCAAAAACAAGCTCCCTTTCTTCGCTATGGTTCCTTATTTCTTCGCTAAGGTTTCTTCTCCTTCTTTAAAGTCTTTATCACCTCTTTTTCTAGCCTTTGCTCTTTCTTCAATTGCGAATCGAACTCTCGCTTGGTTGGATTCATAAAATAGGTCGAATGCACTTTTATTTATAGTCTCTTCACAGTGGTCAAATCCTTTAATGAGGCTGACTTGTCTTCTCTTGAGGCCAACTTGGTGGAGGAGTGACAAATGACATTTTTTACATAAAATGTGTTTCTTCTTTGATACAATGAGCCCAAGAAGGGTCTATTACATAATGGCAAGGACAACGGCACATGACACAAACCCTAGAAGCACAAATGGGTGATTAGACCTAGAAACAAAATAAATAAAGCATGAAACCTATTCTTATAAATATTTTTTCTTTTATAATAAATATTTTTTTCTTTCTTTTGACAAATAGATTATGTCATGACTCAAATACAATTATGAAGATGATACTAGTTACATTTCTCAACAAATTGTCCTTTGTGCACAGAAAAATTGGTCCTCCTTCTGAAGATATGCATGACTCCTCAATGGCCTCAGAAACATAGAAGATAATATCTCCAAATTTGCTTGATAACATCACCAATAAATAGGAGCTAAGGTGCCTTTTAGAGAGCAAGCCAACTTGAAATTTTGGGGGGAAATCGAAATTCAAAACTTAATTTAGTTGGAGCCAAAAACCCCTCGTTTAATTAAGGTCGACCCACACATTTAATTTAATCAAATTTTCACCTCTCCAGAAAATATTTTAGCAATAAAATATTTGATTTAATTCTTTAATGAAAGTCCCTCTCGGTTTCATTATTTGATTACTTTGTTGACTAATGGGAAATTGCCACATCATCTCCTTTTGGGGAATTTGACCACAACAAGGGGGATTTTACCTTCTGAAGGGCATATCTTTCAAACCGTCAGGAGCTACGAGGTGTGCCATATACCGTTAGAACCTACATGATGAGGACCATCCAATGAGGGTGATCTTGATCCCAAAATTGGTGATTTTCCATGTCATCTTTGTCAACAAAAGCGGGGCTTCTTCTATAACTGCTTGAGTTGACATCAATGATAACTACTTTTCAACAGTTTCTTGGACCATGATACCATCTGGGCACATCATCAATCAAGCTAACTCCCTAGGTTCTTGGCTCAACGTTTCAGAATCTATAAGTGCATAAGGGGCCATACATCCATTTGGAGGATGCTCAAGCTCCAACACTCATCTCTTGATGGGCAATGATGTTGCTGCAAATTCACAAGTGCCCTCACAATTGGCTTTGACTTCCTCTTCAATGTGTTGGAAAGGAATCAAGCTATACCTCAAGGAACATCCAATGTACCTATATGAAACCACCTAAAACATACACTCAAGATCAAATGAGAACACCATTAGGTAAAGAAACCATTAGAGTATCATACTAGACCATATTCAATGTTAGAGGCACAATAATACTTCACACAAACCTCACCTTCAAATGTCCTTCTAGTCAATGATTTGTAAGCAAGTTATCATGCTTGTTTGAGGGATGATTATGCAATTAGCCTTATTAGTTCCTTCCAGTCCACACGCGAAGGGACATTTCCTAGGTAGGCCCATCAATCAATAGATGAATGTGATAAATGTGGTGACATAATCGAAAAGTTTTTAAGGAAGATGCCAAAACCATGGTACCAGCTAAAGAAGGTAAAACATCTTCAGTGTAATGATAATAAGAGGAAGCAATTGTGGAGACATGAGATACCCCTTTCATCAGCTTATTTTCTAAACCCCTTTGCAGTGTTTTTTACTTTAATGATTTTCTTTTCTTTCTTGAATAGATTGGATAACCAACTTCCTTTATGTTTCTCTAATCCCCTTTAAAGATGTAGTAGTTTATCACTCATCTGGGTTGGGACCTGCTACCCACCAAAAGGTGGGGTAACCCTTCGAGAAAAAAATTCTCCCCTTTACACAACTAGCCAATCAGCAACCCCATGATGGTCAACAGATAACACTATGCCAAGATGCTCCACCTATTCCTCCAATCAAATCTCCCCCATTTGGCATTTCTTCTTGAAGGAAGATGGGCCATCTATCTGCAGGTACATTAACCATTCTTCCAATGATGTTCTTTCCTTTACTGTTATGAGCATATTAATATGGAGCACGGGGCAAACTAGATGATCAACCAATTTCGAATGTATTCTTTCCCCCACACATAACCTGGGAAGTTAGTCTTTGACTCTAGTCTAGTGGGACCACCTCTAAGGCCTTACGGTTAAGGAACAACAATAATAGGGAAACACTAATTGATATAGCATGTCCAAGGTAATCCATACTCACCACTTTCCATTCTCACCGTTATCCATCTACATTCTTTAAGCTAGAAGTCATGGGTCATTGAGATTGGCACCTTTCATCCACATCTCAAAAACATGGCCTCAGAGGTTGATGTAGCTAAAATAAAATTAAAAGCATATAAAGCCACAATAAAAGAAAATGTAAAATGCAAAAGATGCTTAGGACAATAGAAGAAGAGTTGTCCAAGCCATCAAATCCAATTAAAGACAACAGATTGTTGAAAATGCTCAATAATCAAGGGAGAGATGAAGTTGATTCAAGAGTGGCAAGGGCCATCTTTGCTTGTGGCATCCCTTTAAATGCGGTTCGATTCCCATATTGGCAAGATTTGGTGAGAGCGATTAACAAATCCCCTCAAGGTTACAAGGGGCCAAACTATCAAAAAGTCATAACAGTTTAGAAAGAGAGGCAATTTCTTGATGATATTTTGAAACTAATTTGTAGCTCATGGGGTAGTATCAAGCTTTCCATTATCTAAGATGGTTGGACTAATACAAGATGTGGGCCTTTAATTAATGTCATTGCATCATCACCAAAAGGAGGCATGTTCATCAAACAGAAGATTGTTTGGGTGAGGTAAAGGATAGTAATTTCATTGCTAAAATTTTAATTTCTACTACTGAACGAGTAGGGAAAAAAATGCAAGTTATCACAGATAATGCACCTGTTTGCAAATTTGCAAGCTTAATTGTTGAGAGTCAATACAATCACATATTTTAAACTCCTTGCATTGTCCACAATTTGACTTTGATTTTAGAAGAGATTGAGACAAAAATAGAATGGATTAAGGAGGTTGTTGGACATCGGGAGGATTTTTCTTATTAACAAATTTCCATTAAATGATAATTACTTGTGAATTTGACAACATTATTATTATTATATTTGTTCTCTTCATCAAGCAAGTACCATAAAAACATGAAGATCACAAAAGACAATAAAACACAAGATATAGGCTCCAAGCCAGGGCAAAACCCCTCCAAGGGGGAAACTCAAAAAATCTCTTTTTATAGAATCAGAACAAATGAGATAAACAAGACCCATATCCACAGAAATTTTGCTTCTAGATGCCAAGCCAAAACTTTCTTTCCTTCCAGCAAATTCATCAACAAGAGGTAGATCATCCACAAATCCTAGCTCTAAGAAGAAACTCTTGCTTGCAGAATTCGACCTTTCTCATCTTCTATATCTTCTCTGAAGTTTTCATACCAAAACCATCCATGTGTGTGTGTCCAAATGAGCTGCATCTACTCCCTATTTATATAGATTTGAGGGGGTGCAGATAGACACGTCCATTGGGGCAGAGTTGACTTGACATGTAGGTCGACTTGGCATCTAGAGGGGTTTTTGTCCCAAAATTTACATTTAAAAATTCATTTTTCCTTTTCTTTTACAATAGATCCAAAACAGGACTTTGACACTTTGACTCAAAAACCTAGAAGCATGAAGAACATGCTTATCTAGAAAAATAAATAATTTTCCTTTACTTTCTTTTCCTTTTTACATAAAAATATATAAAGGTACAAATTATGAAGACCAAAACAAGTTAGATTCTCCAAGAAAGGTCACAGAGTAGACTAGGGAGATTATAAAATTCATTGCCAACCACCACCAATCTCAAGAAATATATTGAGAATACTCCGAATTCGAGTTGTTGAAAGTTGTTGAGACAAGGTATGCCTCAAACTTCATCATGTTGCGTCATGTTGTTGAAGTTAAAACTGCAATAATGAGTATGGGGATGGGTTCAACTTAGGTTGTGTGGGGACAGGCAGATTCAGAGAAGGAAGTAGGGTGAGGAGGGTTTTGATTCATGAATATTGGTGGAGCAAGATTGATTTCTTGCTCAAGTTTACATTACCTGCATTAGATCTTCTCTAAGATGCAGACACAAAGAAACCTTTCATAGGAGAGGTTCATGATGGCATGGATACCATGGTTGAAAAAATTGTGAAAATTATTACACAACAGGCTTCCACTCTTAATTTTGTAGATTTTGATTTTGCTGAACAACTAAGGTCCATCATTGTTACGAGGCAGAATGGCATCAACACTCCATTGCACACTTTGGCACATGCTTTGAATACAAAATTTTATGATGAAGAATTCATTGTTGAAAGCAATGGAAAGAGGAAGGCCCCACATAAGGACAAGAAGGTGGCCAATGGACTGAAGAAAGGCTTTCATAGGTTGTTTCCAGCTTCTTTACAAATTGATGTAAGGAAGTAATTTGCATGTTTTGATCTTGGAATAGAGGATTTTGCAGACATAACAGCTTTGGAAGATAGGAGGAGCATGAATTTAGTTAAGTGGTGGACTTGTCACGGGGAAAATGGTATTTATTTGCAAAATCTTCACACTCATACGCTATCACGGGTGGTAATCTCTTCATCATCAAAACAAAATTGGAGCACCTACAGTTTCATTCATAGTGTGAAGCACAACAAGTTGGGATCGCAGAAGGAAAGGGGCCTTGTGCATGTGCATTCAAATCTACGCCTTATTTCTCGTAGGGGTGAAGAATATACAAGTGGGCCTCATAAAGATTGGGATGTGGAAGAAAAATGTCCAGACTTAGATCTCTCTCTTTCTGCTCTTGATATTAGTAGCAGTGGTGATGCAAGTGCAAGCGAAAGCACTAGTAGAGTTGCCTCTTTTGCTGAACAAGCATCCTGTTCTTCTTTGTTGATGAGGATGAGGATTTTTATAACTAATGATATCTTACTGTAGCCATTAACTATATTTAGCTCATGTTTCATTTTAGTTTTAACACATATAGCCTCATGTATAAAGGTTGATTTCGGAGACTTCGATGTAAAGCCTCATCCATAAAGGCTAATTTTTTATTTTTGCATCACGTAATCATCTATTGGAGTTACTAAAGACTTGGCTTTCCTTCTAAAACGTCATGTATATGTCTCATTCTTTCTTTTGTTGCAAGATAGTGTGTTATTAACTCATTCATAAAAAATTATATATATATATATATATATATATATATGTTGCAGGAAACGTGGGGGCAGGCCCATTTCCTTCAGGAAACTGGGACGAAACACGTTTCAGCGTTTGGTACGGCTAGAAACGCGTTTCACGGCCGTACAGCCCCACGTTTCCAAAAATTCATGTTGGCTATCCAGTACAGAGAATATCAATATTTCCAAAGATGAGATTTTCCATGTCATCTTTGTCAACAAAAGCGGGGCTTCTTCTATAACTGCTTGAGTTGACATCAATGATAACTACTTTTCAACAGTTTCTTGGACCATGATACCATCTGGGCACATCATCAATCAAGCTAACTCCCTAGGTTCTTGGCTCAACGTTTCAGAATCTATAAGTGCATAAGGGGCCATACATCCATTTGGAGGATGCTCAAGCTCCAACACTCATCTCTTGATGGGCAATGATGTTGCTGCAAATTCACAAGTGCCCTCACAATTGGCTTTGACTTCCTCTTCAATGTGTTGGAAAGGAATCAAGCTATACCTCAAGGAAGCCTGTCTAAACTTATAAAAGAGAAGTTTGTCTCATTCTCTCATCACACTATTCAGCAAGTCG
>APFE031676485.1:100432-219388 GCA_000404065.3 Pinus taeda | reverse complement strand
CACTGCAGCAATTGATTAAGATCCTTCTATTTGTTAATTACTGAACAAATTATTTATTGTTTCCTATAGTAAACACCGGAACTAATACACTGCAGTCTACACCAATTAAATTATAAGCGGAAACAAGAAAATGAACAAGAAAGAAATATACAACACATTACACCGTTGTTTTTGGACCAAATTCCCCGGAAAAACCGGTGCAGCAGCTGAGGGTTTGTATTATTAAGCAGTAGTTTCTGATACAATCTATGGATGCCTTGTTGGCTATCCAGTACAGAGAATATCACTAACAGAAGAATAGCAAGAAGTACCTCACACTATCACAAGCAATCCTAACTGATCCAGCGACAGGGTGACTTGCCCCTTGCTGCCTCTACGCAATCACTGCGTCAACCCAACGTCACAGCGTCACTCCCTCTGTTGATCGATTTGCCTCCCAAGAACTTTGATTTCCACCTCCCAGTCTCACACCCTAGCTTCCAGCTTCAGATATCGATTCCTCCGACAAAAATACGGACCTCCTCAAGCCTCTGTGTCAACCTACACTGGGAAGCTCAGTCTCTGCACTGCCTCTCCCAGATCTCTCTCTACCTCCTCTGTTGAGTATTCCTGGATCAGGAGAAATCTCCAACCAGAACTATCCCTGCCCCTCACTGCAAAAGATCACTTCGAATTCTCTTCCCAGCAACTGTTGTGCTTCAGAAATTCGATCTTTTGATCTCCACTCGATGTGTTTTCCAAATGCCCATCAAGCCTCCTCTTATAGTCCTTCTATTGAGAACCAACAACCCAAATTAGATCCTAATCAATGGATCATATCATTTTGGCTTGATCCTCGTCTTCTTCTAGAAGTTGCACCCACAGTTAGATTAATACCCTTAATTATTTTCATTTCCTAAGTTTAGACTTAGGCACCCATTAAAAATAATTAATTATTTTAATAAAATTGTCTCCGGGTGGAATTTCCCAAAACGAATTCTGGGTATTGTGGAATACATTTGTCCAAGCCCCCTTGCAAATTTTGAGGCTTAGAGCACATTCGATGCTACTAGAAATCAACATATACATATATATATATGATGTTTCGGCCGGCATTTCCATTTTATGAAAGTTGTGATTCGGTTTGTACCCATTTCAGAAACTTCAAGACGTTTCAGTGTTTCGTGAAACTTAGGGTGCCACATATGCAGCCAGTTTTGTACTTTCCATCATAATGCAGACAATTTTGGGTGAATACAAAACAGGGTTTGATTATGCCATGTGTTACAGCTCTTCAAATGTATTGGTTGAATCATTATAGCTTTCATTACAATGGTGTGGGCAGTCTTATTGCCTTTACTTTCATACTATTCAGTTAAACTACATTTCCGTCTCTTCTTTCATCTTCACTATTCTAAAAAGGAATCTCTCATATTATTTAATTTAAGCTTTCTTGTGTCCTTGGTTGCTTGCACACATATCAAGGAAAATTGCTTCACGTGCTGATCACTAGGAATAACCATGCAGATTTTCTAAGTATTGACAGTGCATGAACAATAGGGACACCCCCCTGTGTTGAAGAATCTAGGGAAAAGTAGTGTAGTGTCATTCTTCGTTACTTGATAACAATTTGTGGAGTATTTTTACTTTTACTTATTATCTTATTCTACTCCTTATTATTAGCGCATATGTGTGTACTTCATCAAACTGCTACCAAAACATAAAAACAAGAATACAAGATGTTGGCTCTCTGCCAGGCCAAAACCTTTCTTCTCTTGAGAGGAAAACCCTTTAGTGAATTTCTCTTATTGAAGCTTCTATTGATCAATGCCAAACCCTAGACCCTTGACCAAAATATCCTTCAAGCACAAGTCAAGCCCTTTCTCCTTTCTGCACTTTGTTCCCCAGCACATAGGCTTCCTTCTTCCAGCACTTTGTTCCCCAGCAATTCGTCCTCCTCCTTCCGGCACTTCGTTCTTCTTTCAACTTGTTAGTAAACCTTGTTGCACTTGTTCTAGAGGAGATACCTTTGATGAGACCCTTTTCCTATGATGATTCTTTCTTGTCTTCGCCAATCAATGAACTTGTATGACTGTAATGGAAGGGCTTCGCACGTGTGACTGTTTTCTTTGTGATTTAGACCTCTTCCTTCTTCGCTTGAGAGGGCTCCTTCTACACTTGAGTGAGGGGCCTTATAGGCCTGCTTAAATTGCCCAACCAATGATGTTATGTGACTGTGATGATAGCGCTGCAATGAGCGCAGGAAGAGGCTTTGTTTCTCGCACGTGTGACTGTTTTCTACCCTAGAAAACAGTCCTCCCAACTTTGGCCTAGACTCCTCCTTGTACGCTGCACTAGAGGCTCCCTTTCTTGTCACTTCATCACCCTTTTTCTTCCTCGTTTTCTGCGCTAACTTCAGAGTTATGAATGCGTTCTAATTGAGTGGTGCAATCACCCTAATATATAGGTGTTTGCTCCTTCTTTTAGGCCGACTTGAGGCTGACTAGATAACTTGAGGCCGACTTGACTTTTATGCTTCGGATTTCCTCTTTTCAGGATGTCATTGCTTGGAGGATCCTTGTGACTTTGCTTGGAAGTATTCTCTTGGCCATAATACATACACATACAAGGTGTAACATGCCCTTAAGGCATTCAACATTTCCCTTTGACTATTTGACTCACGTATAGCACTTTAACTAGTGCTAGACCTCTTTCAATGAGCAAGAAACTCATTGACATATATTATAAAATAATATTCCTTATCTTGAATAAGTACAAATATCAAAAGTACATTTATGAAAACCGAACCTAGTTACATTTCCTTCAACAACCTGTAACTGGAGAAGCACCAAAACGAATGGAAGAGTAATTAGCAGTGACCATAGCCTAATTACTCAATTGTTCCCTAGGTTTGCTCAGAACAGATCTGAGAGATCATAGATGGCTATCTGGACATGTTTAATATCAGGCCACTAGGAAAAGAACTATTTTCATTCCTATTGTATTAATTTATTGTTCCATAGTTGAGTAGAGCAAGGAAGTGGGATAGTCTAAGCGAAATACAAGAATTACAAGTAAAGAAAGTACAAACAAACGACAGCGAATCAAAAGGCCAATTCTATTGCCCTGTATGATGCAAGGGAATATAACTAGTAAGAAAGAGCTGATCAATTTATATTGAAAAACATTGAATTAAAAAGAACTTGTTACGATGCCTGCGTAGAAAACATATCCTTCCAGATCACGATAGGAATGCCTGGATATCCATAGTCAGTGATAAATCAATGATATCATACCTTGTAGGTCATTATAGTAGATAGCAAGGGCAGTTCCCTTAGAAGTGGAAATTATATCTGGTATTGGACTGCAATTTATAGAGATGAAGATACTTTAAGATAAAAAGGTGTATTGAAAAGATGAATAATGAGGCTAGCTCAATACGTATAGGCGTTGGCCCAAGTATACTTAAGCTAATGTTGGTCGAGTAGTTATCAGAAAGGCAGCAGACTAAATTTCATGTAGGGAGGATAACATTCTTACTATAGGTAGGGAGGATAGCATTCTTACTATAGGTCGATTTTTTCCAGATACATAATCGCCTTCTTTAATGCTTTACAAACACATTTTTCTCATATAGAAATAAATTATGTTTTCCCTTTATCAAGTATGTCCTTTGTTGCCTTAATCTTCCCATTCAATGACCCTCGCAGGGTTTTAACATAACAAATGACCTTCAAGCTTCGACACATCTCTATCAGGGGCAGAAGCTCATAATAAACATTAGGTCTATAGGGTATAATATGAAGGGACAAATGAGAAGAGAAACAAATAAGAAATGAACAATATCAAACAGATCAAGGAGGATGGATCTCATTGCAGTTTGCTAAAGGTAGATTTTCATTTGACAATTTTTGCAGCCACTGTGAGACTGCCACTTCTAAATAGCTCATATAGTGACAAGAAGTAAACAGACATTCATCTATAAAAATATATTACTGTAGACTTTAAAACAGAAACCATAGACCATAGATCAAGCCATTAAAAAATGCTTGTTTCTATTCACAAACTACTTTTTTGTGAACCAAAAAAACTATCAGAACACTTGAAAAAAATATCATACAAGAACAAAGAAAACATCAACATCACAATCTTTTCACTTCACCTTTACAATGAACACAGTGTCCCATTCCAAGCCTTTAGACTGCAGACAAACACAATTTTTAGATATTTGAAGTGACCACTAACTGTAGCTATATAAAAGGAAATAACTGAATCCATACAAAAATAAAAATAAAAACACATGGAACAGAGCCAATATTGGCTTAAATCATAATATTTTTCTGTCAAAACAGAACTAGAAAAATAGGAACCTGATGCATTGTAGTCAAAGTGACAGAATTTTGATTATGTTCTCTTCGACATCTGAAGTTTTCCATCTCCCTTGTAGACAGATAATCAAGAAAGACTTTAAGCACTGTCACACATCCGCCTTGATCATCTATGTTTGTACCCTTCTCATTTGTGCCCATGGAATTTAAATGATTGCATAGGAAATCAGAAACATCATCCAGAAGGTACTCATGAACCTGCAGAAAACAACTGCCGACTATCATCAAAAAAAGGAACATAAAATCTCTATTTATAAGAACAGTAAGGAACATTTATATCATTCAAAGATAATCTCAGCTATGAAAGGAGTAAGCTGCAAAAAAGGCAGTATACAGGATACCAGAATTATTACAACAAATCTACAACGCACAAAAGTGTAAAGTCGCAAGCACCAAGGTAATAGCTTTGTGTAACTCAGAAAGGCTGCCCACTGTCACATCAGCTGCTCTTCCTCTCACTTTGCGCAATCTCTACTCTTAACACATGGAGGTTATCCCTAAAGTATGATGATCAATGCTATGGAGTGGGGACTTAAGGTGAAAATGAAGAGTAAGCCTTGATAAGACAAAGGTCATTAATGCTGTAGTATAGTACGTGGAAATGGAAGTGGACATGAAAAAGGGATATGGATAAGATAGAAAATTGAGCAAAAAGAATCAAAAAGAAAATGAGACAGCAAGAAACCACTTCCTATTTCCTATCAATCTACTTGGCCAATGGACTCATGAAATATTGCATGAAGGAAAAAACTAATTTGCCACAATCACCTGCTTTGTGGTAGACTATAGGGTAGACATCGCTAATCTGCCACATCCACCTAGTCTGATGAAAAAACTAGTTTCGTTACATTCTTTATTTAGTCATATACTCAAGCTAAAAGCAACTAGGTTTTGTACAATTAACCTCAACCATCTGTTGAAAATACCCATGCAAAGCTAGACTTGAAGAGCTAGTTGCCACTCATGATGCAAATATGAAGTTGCTGATTTATTTAACTGAATTATTATTTCAAATCAACAACTTAGCTTCATCTTGCTTTATAGATGAAGGAAAATAGCGCAGAAACAAAAACAGCAAATATACCAAGGGATTAGGTTCCTCACATTGATTATTCCAAAATGAATGGATTTCATTATTTGGCCTTCATATAACGATCATAACAAGCCAGTTTCCACCAGTGCTGATAATATGGCCGAGATATCCGCGATATTTTCGGCAAGCCGAAATATCACCAAGTAAATATCGTGATATTTCCTCTCCCGAAAATATCGCAATATTTCCGAAATATCACCGAGTAAATATCGTGATATTTCTTGGCAAAATATCGCACGACAATAGAAAAAATCACCGGGCAGGCTGGGCTGCGGCTAGAAAAGGGAATTTGGTCATTTCATTTACTCATTTTGGTTTCTAAGTCTTGGAGAAGGAAGGGGAAAAACTTTGTGGTGGTTGTCAAGGAGGGATTGAGGATCAAACAGCTATTATCACCACCAACTAAGAATTTTTTGTGGATCAAAGATTGAATAAAAGTGAGACAAACTTCATTTCTTCCATTAACAAATATGTTCTTAAATACCCTTATGTTAATGATTTTTTTCATAGATTTAGGGTTATGCTTGCTTGCCTCTTTGCCTACCAACATTTTTCTTCTTTGTTATTTTTCCATTTGCTATGATTTTCATGCCCATGAACCAAAGCGAGAGCTTTCTCCATATTTGGACAGCAAGCTTCATTTTTTTTTTAACTTTCTTATGCACCCTCTTATTGCCATTTTTCATTCACATTGCAAATAATGTAGTAAAAAATTATTTTCTAAAATGAGGTGGTTATTATTTATTATTTTTTGTGTTGGGGTGTTTAATGCCAATTTTTTGTTTTTTGGTGCCCTAGGTTTGAATTAGTTCACTACAAACATGCCAAAACCCTTGGACCCATTTTGGGAGTATGGGGAGCCTAATGGTGAGACAAATCGGGCATATCTATCATGCAAATTGTGTGGGACCAAGATGGAAGGAGGGATTACACGATTGAAATACCATCTATCTAGACTCCCTGGACATGATGCAATGCCTTGTACGGTTTCTGGTGCGTTGGTTATACAAAAAGCTCCTGAACCAATTGATGAAAAAGACAGAAAGATAGCTGCTAGAGAGAGGGCATTGATCCCAGATAGATAGTTGCTAGTTTTATAACTCATGATGATGAGATACTTTATATATGTGATGTTATTTTGTATTGGTTCTCCACATTTGAGTCCTTGTTGGACAATTATCAGTGATTAGCGGATTTGGTATTGCCTTTGATGTATCATTTTTATTTTACATCCGCTACATATATATCAGTGTTTTCTTCATATTTATGTGCCAGTGTGTTTATTTCATGTTGTTATTGCTTTATATGTTTAAAAATCTGAAGAAAAAAAATGAATATATTATGCATTTACCAATATTTTCAACATTGGTTTCTAGAACACATTAGCAACAAAATTGAAGTGCATAACAAGACCATACCACGAAATAGAGTAATACAGTGTGACATCAAAATATAGTAGAGAAAAATAGTGTGAAGTCTGTGAGAAAAAGAGCAAGTTTCAATCACATATTTCCAACATTAACAACTCATCACAAATATGAACTGAGGCAATTTGAGTTTGAAATTAGTTTAGGGTCTAGTATGAGATCTAGCATGTCAAATCCTCCCTCAACTTACGAACAAGGTGAGTTATGAGAGGTCTCCTAGCTTCTTCAACCAATTACTCTCCCCCAAAGCACCTACCCCCATTTGGATTCCCCCTTGACGCGTTCAACATCTCTTGCCAATTAGATAGCTACTGAACTAGGCCATCATAATGGACATCTACAAATAGTACACTCAAGTCACCTAGACCTAACCTCCAATGACCCTGAGCTCAAAGATGCCCTTTTACTTAGAGAATTGTTACCACAAAATCAAGAAGGTCTAGTGCAAAGGCCCACTAGGCAAATCAAGACCCTCTGGCAACATGAGATCAGCCACCATTGTCACTTCAATGGCCTTTCTTCAGTTTAGTGGTGAATTAAATCCCAGAAGGTAGGCTTGACTATAAAGATCACCTAAGGATATTCAATAAGGAAGGATGTAAGGTGATGCAACATCTAATGGTTGGGGAAAGGAATTGACGAAGCCAACAAGGCTAAGATAAGTTTCACCAAAGTCCAACCACATTTTCCTCATACTTTTTAGATACATATGCGAGTTGTTATAAGATAGGGTTGAGAGATATTCAACGATATGACATGCAATGTCATATAACAACAAGAAGAAATAACATTTCAAGTATAGATCAATAAAGGATTGAGGCTATCAATTAGTTACACAAGTTTTAGGGTAGGAAATTGAGCTTTTAGTATTTACGGCTAAAACATGGACAAAACACCAATAAAAGGGATGATGTCAACCTTAATTATAGGGTTTTACCCTACAATTAATGCTAGATTTTGTATTTTTAAAGTTATTAAATGCAATCCCTATGAAGTGGCCAGAACACATCAAAATAAAATTGCTATTAACTACAATTTTAAGAAAAAACATAACCCTAACCCTAAATACCTAGAAATTAGTGAAAAGAGAGAGAGAACAAAAAATTATATATATATATATATATATAGATGGGGGTCAACGCCTACTTGACTATTCCCTTCGTCTAATTGGGCAATGGAGTCTTTTAGGGAAAAATCTATGAAGACAGCCTTGAAGAACAAGGTGAGAGAGTAAAAATCTCTAATTAAAAACCCTAGAAACTTTCTTATATGGGAAATTTTAAGTTCAAGAGAGCCATATATCAAAGTTCTTTTGAAGGATTCAAGGAAAGCAATTTTACACACCATAAAGAATCAAGATTTCAAGAAAAATATAGAAATTTTAACATGGCACATAGAAACCCAAATTCACAGAATATAGCATGCAAAAACGAAAGAAGATCAAAAATAAACTTACAATATTCCACAAGAATTCATAAATCAATTCCAAAGAAGTCTTATCATGCAAACTTCCTCTTCAAAAGACAATTCGCTCCACAAAATTACAATGCAACCAAGTAGAAAAGAGAACAATAGCTAGTTAGCAGTTTCAAAGAGAGAGAAGTGTGTTGAATACCTAGTTTTAAAAACTCATCTGGTCGAACCGAAAATCGGTCAAACTAGTCGGTTAGCTCCATGAGATATCAAACTGGTCCAACAAATCCGATTGGTTCGTTCATCAAAACCAAATGGGTACCAAATTGACAAATTTTGGTACCAAATCAGCCGGTTCGGCCGATTTTGTACCTGACCGGCTGATTTTTGTAAAAAAACGGTCGATTAGAAAGCCACATGGTTGTGCATGTTCATGGGACTACCAGGTGGTTTTTGGAGGTGTTTTTTAGCAAACCATGGTATGTTCCCTTCTAAATCTGCCCCCCTAAGCTTATAAAAGGATGCTTAAGCTCCTATTTTCCTCACACGTTTGATTTCTAGTGTTTGTGTGCATATGAGAGCTTGGGCAATTCTGCAACGACATTGAGTTTTGGAGCAAGAACAACAAGTTTGGAGGTTCATTGTCATCTTGGACAGGGTTGCAGGGGAGCGCGCCCCCCCCCCCCCCCCCCCCCCCCCCCGAATCCGCTCCCGGAGAGTGCTCCGCTCGGGAGCATATCGGGAGTGACCTCGAGAGCGTGCTTCCGCAAAAAAAAATCGCTCCCTGGTTTATTTGCAAATTTTTTGTCTCAATGATATTCCATACACATGTTTTTCAAATAAACAAGAGTTTTAAGTAGGGAAGCCTAATATTCAAGCATATGGCCCCAGTATTGATATGCATTTCATGGTAATGTTAAATTCTTCAAGTAAAAGTGGCATTCTCCTTTATCTTTCATTTTCATCCTTTTACTTAAAGTTTTAACATTACCATGAAATGACTCGAGATGTTTGAGAGTGGCTACGACCTCATTGGATTTCATATGGAGAAAGTAGAATTTTAGATCTCACTCAAAGTCAAGCAGACTTATCAGTTTTTCACGATTTGAGGGTGGGGGGATTGCAATTTTTCCATTGGATTTTGTCATGTACTAGGGTATGGAACTCATATTTAATCAAGAGCACCAAGCCCTCTATGTACCTTGATGTTAGTGGCATTGGTTGTCAAACTCCTCTATCATGACCCTACTAAAAATGTACCCATCACTCAAACAAAATTTTGACTTGACATGCTACGTTTTTTCTATCTTATGTGAATTGCTTAGAGGGTGATATTAATGACAAAGATCCCAAGATAGGCAATGATTTTGATGATATGTAGCTATCTATTGTAGCATGATTTTATTGGATGGTAGAGGCCATCTAGAGCCTATTTGTTGATGTATTTTCGATTCAGAGATGGATTGCACTTCATGCTATTTCAGTTATGTGAACCCTTACATGTTATATAAATGAGAACTTGTAACTAGTGGACGTCATTGATGAAGATTATAACTTCTAGATGATTGGCATTATATGGTTTAATCCATGTTTTTATGTTTTTTATATCTAATTCATCATTCCACGGATTTTGTTGACATATATGCATCAAAATATATAAAAATATATATTATATAAAAATTCGCTCCCAATTCTCTCCCAAACCAGGAGATTTTGAAAAGGTCACTCCTTGCTCCCGCTCCCAAGTAACCTTGATCTTGGAGATAATTTGGAGTTGTCAAGTGGAGTTCGGGGTGTTGATCCGAATGCAAATCTAGTAGTTAAACCAATAGCTAAAGTGAACCAGTAAGACCAAGCATGGCACATGGTGACTCGTGAGCGAAGCGATATTTCTGCAGCTTGAAGAACTCGTGCTTCTAGTTCTGTGAGGCCTATTGATGTTGCTCATGCCACTACTAGTGCTGCTATTGAGGCTAGAGAGGAGTTTGAGGAGTCCTCAAACTCTGAGCTGGATGATGTTTATGTAGCTCCTGGTGATGATCCCATGTGTAGTAGTGGTGATGAGTTTGATGCGTGATCATGTCGATCAGTGATTTGTACTAGCCTAGTGGTCTAGTAGCTTGAGTTGTAGCATTGTTTTTGGACTCAGGAGGTCATTTAGAGCCTCATTGCAGCATTTTTTTGGGACTCTAGAGGCCATTTAGAGCCTCATTGGTTATGTATTTTGTCAATGATATCATTGATATATATTGCACTTGGTGCCATTTTGATATATGCAACCTTACATGGTATATAGATGAGAAGACTTTCCATATTTTGTCTCTAATGGTTTGGAATCATGGTTTCTAATCTTAAAAATATTTTTTTTCAATAGAATTAATTATTTTATGTGTTTTTTCCAATTCAGGTTTATTGAATATGGTTTCATCTGGTTTGATCTGGTTCTGATTTGAATCATGGTTAGATAGGCAGTCGGTTCGCAACCCAGTTTCGGTTTTTAAAACTATGGTTGAATGGTGATGATGATAAATAAATGATTAAGACTCTCCTTTATTTATATGCGGGTAGCCAAGTCTCATTTAACTAATTTTACAAGTAAAAGCCCTAATACATGGTTACTTGAGCATTCAACTACATTAAAGCTCACAATCCAACCTTCAAAAAGCTCTAAAACATAACAATATGCCAAAATAATCCACATATGTGGGAATAAATGATCTCCAGTAAAGGTATATAATGCATCAAGTATGCGAGGCAATGATGCAAGAGTGTTCTTGACTGCACGAAATCCTCAAAATGCATGTGTACATCTACAAAAAACACCTCCTCCAACATGACATCATCCAAAAAGAACCCTAAGTCACCCTTCCAAAGCATGTAGCAGTGGTGGGGCACCATATAGAGCAAGTGGTGGCATCAAGGAAGCATGTGCTCTCCCTCCCAAGTCATCCCATTAAAAACTATGCTCATCTCATCATCCATCAAACAAGTTCAACGCCAACCCAAGGGCCTCCTAGATCCATTTGGGCAGTCCCATGTCATCCCAGTAACAACCATCAAATAGGGTCAAGGCCAACCTGGGGGCATCTAGGGTCCATCTTAGCATTGTTACAGCTCAAACTAGCAAGGGTCCTAGGAGGGGATCCTATAGAGCTACTATTAGGTCAAGTGGTAACAATGGAGCAATAGCCCATTGTCACCTCGGCTAAAGCTCCCTGCTCTTTACGAACTTTCACTGATGGGAGGAGACCCAGTATAAGGAATCACAAGCATGAATATATCAATGATGGGATGAGGAGTGATTCCAAAAGCTTATTCACAAGAGAGGCTCAGATTTTGGCTTGCTTTGGAAGTAAGGTGATGGGCTCTCTAGGAAGGGCTAAGGGGATACTTAGACCTAGGATTGAGAGATATTTTCTTGATATGAGGTGCCCTAAACTGAAGAATCCTAGAAAAATAAGGTTTCTAAGCGCTCCTCGCGGAATTGGAGTTGCAAGGCTATCAGACCACAAAGTGGCCCTAGTGGACCTAAACAAGGTCAAGGGTTTGGCGTTGATCAACACACTAATGGACTCAACTAATTTAGGGAGGAGAAGAGGATCAAAGGAATTAGATTTCTTTGGAAAGTGAATGTAATGGTCCTTACTGAAGCCACTAAGCCAAAGAAAACTAGGAAAATGGTTCTTGAGCTAGGGCTTGGGATATCTCGAGATTCCACCGTCAGAATAACCACAAAATTGGAGGACCTCTAGGG
Source organism: Pinus taeda (assembly GCA_000404065.3). NCBI lineage: Eukaryota > Viridiplantae > Streptophyta > Pinopsida > Pinales > Pinaceae > Pinus > Pinus taeda. The sequence continues at coordinate 207,334 of APFE031676485.1, read as the reverse complement.
ACTCACCAGCGCAACTCTACAACAATTTCCATCAACTTTTGATGGCTACAAAAAAATTCGAGTGATGCCCTAGATGGCCTTCTAGGTTAGGGCTTAGGAAAGAGGAAAAGGGCGTATCAAAGATATTCGTTTGGTGATCACCTCGGACTAGACCAATGCCTAGCCAATTGGGAGAATGGATTCAAATGAAATCAACGTTCAGATATGTTTAATTCCAACCAAGGAGTTCCCTAGCAACTTCGTATGGCCTAAGAAACAACTAGGTTACAAAGGAAAATTTATACTTCTTTATATTGCAAATGATGACTTATCAAGGCAACTTATGAACATTCATGTGCCTCTAGGACAATAATTCACCATACTTCAAATGATCATATGAAAAATCCCTCACAAATACAAGCCCAACGACTTCGAATAAAGAGCAACTACACCAACTTCATGAACGAAAATATTCCATAGGCAATTTATATACCGGGATTAATTACAGTTTCTCCGGTGATGTTCCATCCACTCCCATGAATCCTTTATTCCCAAACGAGACATAAAAGGTATAACGAACATACCTTGTCTCCACATTGGATCCAAGAACAGGACAATTACAAATAAGAATGCAAAAGGTACTCACAAGTATAGCGAAATTATTCCAATCATCAAAATGCAAAGAAATCGAAGCTCCAAGACAACACATTAAGTTCTTCCAAACATTGAAATGCATTAGATCTCCAATTCATCCTTCAAAAGGCCCAGCAAAATTTCCAGAAGAAACAAATGAGAGGAAGGATTGAGCCTCTCATCTATTTCTATAATCCATAAGGGGGTTTGAATAGCCTAATTAGCCTAATAATGTTGCAATTGCAAATAATAAAATAATGTACAATAATGATATAACTTAGTGACAAGCCCACAAAATAGCTCCAAAATAGAATGATAAGACTCTCAAGAGGGCAAAAAAGTAAACATAATGAGTCGTTGGGCCACTGAGAAGGCCTAGTCGAGTCCAAAGTGTGCCAATGTGTGAGAACAGGCTCAAAACATAGCGAATGAGGGGTTGGCCCCTTGGTATCCAAGCAAGTCACATGTGGTGTCCCCAAGTGGGTGTGGGGGCACAATAACATCCTCATGGGTCTCCAAGTGGATCGATAATGCATGTAAATTATTTGAAAGGGCTAGGATGATGACATAAGCCCCCTCTTTGTCCCTGGAACCTTTGCCAAGTGTGTGGTACAAGTGTGAAGTCGGTTGGGCATGGTGATCCAGGTGCATCATCCTCATCCAAATGGTGGAACACAAGCAATCACTGAATGGTGTTTGCAATCCATGAAGTGCTCTCTGTTATGGTGGAAGCCCATGGCTCTCTACTCCCACCCTACAAGTGCCAATCTGACCCTCTGGAGGGCTTGGACACGATATAGGGAAACCAAACCCCAAATGGAGACTCACCTGCAATCTTGCATAAGATCCAATGTGTCTCCTCACCTTCAAATACAACAAATCATTAGAGTAATCAACTAAAAGAGCTTACAAATTATGAAACACAAGTGGATACTTCATAATGGCATGCCCTTCCATAGTGGGCTTTGGCATGTATACGTGTCTCCAAGCTCAATAAGGGGGTTAACCAAGGACCCTATTAGGTGGTTTCAGCCTTTAAAGGGGGTGACATGTCCATGGTAAATCCATCAAGTGGTAGGTGGCATGTGATATAATGATAGGATGGATTGGGGATCAGAGGAAGGCTCCAAGCCGCATGCCATGGTAGAAGGGTAGCTATAATAGCTATGGTAGGAGGGAGCAATTGTGGTACATAAGTTACCCCAGCCTTTGTTTTTCCACCCTTCTTCATATGCTTTTGCCTTTGATTGATTTTTCTTCATAATTGTTCGGGGCTCTAAGGAATGAGAGCATGATGTGTAGGATACAGCAGTAGATAGCCCCTTTACGGTGGCCCAGTTCATTGCCCACCAGGGGTTGGAATAGTCATGGGTTCCTTAATGTGGAGGGGGCCCATAGGAACCAAGTTGATGGCCATGAATAAGCGATAGAGCTCATGTTTGTCTTTTGCCCACGAGCTAAATTTGTATGTCCCGACCATCTTTTGCATTTTGCACTACATTTCCTATTGAAAGTGGCCAAATTATGCTTTTTCTTTTCTTTTAGGCTGCATCAACTTCTAGGGCATTGTTCCAAGCCTAGCCCAAGGTGTGGTCAGGGGAGGGGGAGGCTAACCCATTGTGGACCCAATGGGAAAAGTGATAAATGGGGTTAAAATGAGCGGAGGGGAGTGATGTACATGGTGTCAATAAGCGGGACCACGCAACCAAATCTAGGATTTCCTATGTAGTGTCATCCCTAAAGCTAATAGCCAGTAAAGGACATCCCACGGTACTACAATACAAGGCTAACCACCAAATTGGGTAGAGGGGACAAGAGTATAGACCTGGCCCACTCTTTCCGTCGAATCTCCCCACCAATCCATGCCCAAAAGTGTCCATGACAAGTAAACAAAATTACTCAACTATACCAATAAAAAGTCAAAACTTTGGCGTCAGGAGACCCACCTTCAAACATACGATCATAACAGATAGGCGAGGGACCACATGGCTGGCTCAAATGGCGGAGATAGTGGTACATCAAGCTATCTAGTGGCTACAAGGGTTTACTGGCTACAAGCTGAAGACCATCTAAGAGAAAAAATTTCTCCTATGGGTGTCACCCATAAAGTGGTTGGTAATAGGCACATCATCAAATAGTCCAACGCTCAAGCTCTCAAACTCGATGTTTCAACATCTGAAGGCACATCAAGAGGTGTAGAAACATGTAAAAGCTTCACAAGGCCCAATGCTCATCTATGGATGGGAAATATTAGGGCCACAAGCTCATCTTTGCTCTCATATAAGGGAAAAGTACCCCTGGAACGGGTTGGAAAGGAATTAAGCTATCGTTCAAGGGATGTTCGTTGCATGTGTGATACCGTTTGAACAAAACCTCTCAATATCAAGTGAGATCAACAGCATCGGGGACATAAAGCCATTAAAGCATAATAATCGACCATATCTAACGTTAGGGCCACAAAAGCACTTCAGACAAAACACATTATCAAATGTCTAACTGACTCAAGATCTGTAAACAAGTTACCTTACTTATGTTAGGGATGATTAGGTCAACAACGCTATCAGGTGTTTCCAACCCCCAAGGGAAGTGACATGTCCCAAGTATAACCATCAACCCATATATATGTGTGATAAGTGGGTCATAGAATGGGAAAGTCTTTGAGGAAGATGCCACATCCATGAGACCTACTAATGGAGGTCCAACATCCCAAGTGTAAAGATGTAAGGAGGGAGCAATTGTGGAGGCATGAGTTACCCCTTTCCTCAACTTGCTTGTTCCACCCCTTTAGTGTGCCTTTTACTTTAATGGTTTATTTTGTTTTGGTGTGTGACTAAGGAGCCCAAGCTTGCTTTGTGCTTTTCCAATACCCCTTTAAGATGTAGCATTCTCACTAGTCGAGGTTGGAATATTCAAGAATTCCTTTTCTTTGAGATGAAGTATTAAATGCTTAAGGAACTGGGTAGTTGTTGTTAGTTTTTGGTAGCATTGGATGTGCTCTAGCCATGAAAATTGGTGGAGAGGCTAAGGCACATAAGTTTTAAAGAACCCAAAAACCGTTTGGTGAAATTCCACCCGGATTGTATTTTATTAAAATAATTAATATTTTAATGGGATTCCTAAGTCTAAACTTAAGAAAATTAAAGTATTGATGGGTATTAATCAAAATATGGGTGAGAATGTCCTAGAAAGCGGATCAAGTCAAGTTTTTAATCTTAGTCATTGATTAGAGACTTAATCTAGGTTGTTGAAGTCTCAATGAGAAAAGTATAAGAAGGAGGCTTGGGGTTCACTTGGAAATACGTAAGGAGAGAATGAATTGATCTAGAGTTCGAAATTTATAGGGCTAGGAAGCTGAGAAGTTCGAACTAAGTGACCATTCTGCAATTGAAGGGCGGGGATAGTTCGAGAATACTGAGCAGAGAGGCGGAGAGCCACTAGTGGGGCAGCGCAGCACCTAGAGGGACTGACGTTGGGCCAGCCTGGGCCCACGCATGCTTGACGCTAAACCAGGGAGAGCCAGCACAAAGAAGAAGCTGCCCTCACACAGAAATCCAGAATTTTGTTGAGGATTTGTCGTAACAACTGGGGAAGGTTGATGCAGAAGCTCCAGGAGGCAGAAGAGACAGTGCAGGGCCGACACAGAGCCTCTGAGGCTGATGCAAGGCCTACGCAGGGCCAGCGTAGAGATAGTCAAGGTTAGCCAGTTCTGCTGCTAGATCAGCCGAAAACCGCCGGGTGAAGTGAGGTAATCTCACTGAGTTCTCCACCAATATATTTTTCTCTGTAACTAGATTGTCAAGAGGGCATCCAGAATTGTATTCAGAACTACTGCTTAATAATATCAAAACCCTCAGAGTTGTTGCACAAGTTTTCCCGCATTGGGTTTTTCCAATGACTATTTTGTCCAAAAATAACGGCGTCCTGTGTATCTTGTTCTTTGCTCAGTTTCTTGTTTCATGTAATCAAACTAAATTGGTGTCGGCTGCAGAAGTAATTTACTTCAGTATTATTCAGAAAAATAACTTGATAATGTATATTAAAATCAAGTAGGTGAAGTAAATTCAGTTTTGCTGTAGTGGGGGTTCCTTGAGTATAGGAATTTTCACATGGTATCAGAGCATTGATTTTGAAACAGGAAGAGTAGATCTAGCGCTGAGCACAGAGGCCAATAGCTGCATTTGGCAGCAATTCGAATCTGCTTGAAGGGATTGCGTAGTCCTTGCTGGGAAAGCAAAGATTCCGAGGAAATCTCTCTCTGAGAAAGTCGACAGAGAGGTACGATTTTTGGTTCGTGAGCGTGCAGAGGTAGAGGGAGTGACGAAAAGCCTCAACGCAGTGCTTGAAGGGTGCAATTTCTGTCAGGGCAGAAATCCGTCGGAAAAGAGCGAAGACACATAGAGGGAATTTTCTCCTCAGAGGACTTTTCTCACCAATAGGTCGAATTTTTTCACTTGTCGGGCAGCAGACCAGTGTTGCGTAGTGACTAGAGGAGTCAGTTCGATAGTTTGGGTGAGATGTCATCAATGGGCTCAGAGATCAAGACAGGTTGGAAGGAACTTCCAACTATGTCATATGGAAGACCATAATCTTAGCTGTTCTAGAGGAGTACGATCTCGAAGCTTACGTCAAGAGTGTTGTGGTTGTTCCTGTAGACAATGATCAGAAGAAGTACAAGGTCGTGCAGGGAAAGGTGAAGAGGTTCATACTCGATGGAGTTCAAGATCATGTGGTCTCACACTTGCCGAGCAAAGATACAACCCGAGAAATGTGGGAGGCTTTGTCTTCACTGTATGAAGGTTCTTCCGAACAGCAGAAGATGTACTTAGACAAAATTTGCAGTGGACATTGATGCAGAAGGGAGAAGGGGTTAACTCCTATCTTGAACATCTTCAGGACACCAAAGACCAACTTGCTACAATGGGGTCTACTCCTCAGTCCACCGCAATGGTAAGGACAACCCTGAATGGAGTCTCGAATGAATGGCAAGTCTTCATCCAAAGTATATTGGGTAGGGAAAGACTACCTTCATAGGAGGAGATGTGGGCAGCCCTTCAACAGGAAGAACTAAGGAGGGATCTGATTAAGGTCAACCTCAATGGCCGCAGTGGGAGTGGCACGAAGACCAAGGAGGAGGAGGAGAATGCAGCTCTAGCATCAAAGGGACAATAGAAGAGAAAGCGGAAGAAGGGCATGTCGAAGGTGAAATGTTTCAGATGTGGTGAGATGGGCCACTTTGCATCCCAGTGTCCTTTGAAGCAAAAGGAAAAGGATGAGAAACATGATCCTAAGGTTGCTCCATCGAAAATTGACGAAGATGAGTTTGCCATGAGTGCCCACGCATCTCCAGGAGGGTAATGGGGCGATATAGAACTATAGTCAAGAGGACTACATGTGGGCAAGATCCTTGAGGAACCCACCTCTTGGATCAATTCCTTGCTACGGGAGCCCGAGATTCAGCAGTAGCGAGTTGGACTTAGTGCCACATGATGCAGTTGGTTGGTTGGAGAGACGGATGTTGTAGCCTGAGACCAGAGACTGATCAGCGCAGAACAAGGTTGGGAATAGTGCAGATGGCACAAGTGCAGAAGTCAGGAGCAGCATAGAATATTTAGAGGGTCAGAGACTAGTAGCAGTCAGATTCCAACATGCACATGGTATTATGTTGAACGCAGTTAGTTCAGTAAATTTGGGTGTTTTTCAGTTGCTTCTCTCAACAACTGAGTTGCAATACAAATGCAGTGTTAGCAGTGGCAGTGCTAGCAGCATAGCAGATGCAGCATTTGAGAGGGAGTTGTAGTACAGATGCAGCAGTGGTAGTGGCAGTGTCATGGGCAGCAGTATAGTAGCAGCAGCAGCACAGTGTTGGTGGAAGCAACAGTGCGAATAGAGATGCTTCAAAGACAGAGCAACATGCAGTTGCACATTGTTGCTAGAGCACATTCCTCGCTAAGAGGGAGTGTTAGTTTTTGGTAGCATCGAATATGCTCTAGCCATGAAAATTGGTGGCGAGGCTAAGGCACATGAGTTCTAAAGAACCAAGAAACCGTTTGGTGAAATTCCACCCGAATTGTATTTTATTAAAATAATTAATATTTTTAATGGGGTTCCTAAGTCTAAACTTAGGAAAAATAAAGTATTAATGGGTATTAATCAAAATATGGGTGAAAATGTTCTAGAAAGCGGATCAAGTCAAGTTTTTAATCTTAGCCTTTGATTAGAGACTTAATCTCAATTGTTGAAATCTCAATGAGAAAAATATAAGAAGGAGGCTTGGGGTTTATTTAGAAATACACACAGAGAGAACGAATTGATCTAGAGTTCGAAACTTTTGAGGCTAGGAAGCTAAGAAGTTCGAACTAAGTGATCATTCTACAGCAAAGGGGAAGGGATAGCTTGGGAATATTGGCCAGAGAGGCGGAGAGCCACTAGTGGAGGCAGCGCAACACCTAGAGGGATTGACGTTGGGCCAGCCTAGGCCCACGCACGCTTGACGCTGAACCAGGGAGAGCCAGCATAGAGGAGAAGATGCCCTCACGTAGAAATCCGGAATTTTTCCAGGGAGTTGTCGGAACAGCCAGGGAAGGTTGACGTAGAAGCTCCAGGAGGTAGAAGAGACGGCACAGGGCTGACACAAAGACCTTGAGGCTGACGCACGGCCAACGGAAATATAGTCGCGGTTAGCCAGTTCTGCTGCCGGATCAGCGGGAAACTACCAGGCGAAGTGAGGTAATCTCACTCAGTTCTCCGCCAGTGTCTTTTTCTCTGTAACTGGACTTCCAGGAGAGCATCCAGAATTGTATTTAGGACTACTGCTTAATAATATAAAACCCTTAGAGCTGTTGCACCGGTTTTCCGGCATTGGGTTTTTCCGGGGACTATTTGTCCAAAAATAACAGTGTCCTATGTATCTTGTTCTTTGCTCAGTTTCTTGTTTCATGTAATCAAATTAAATTGGTGTAGGTTGCAGAAGTAATTTACTTCAATATTATTCATAAAAATAACTTGATAATGTATATTAATATCAAGTAGGTGAAGTAAATTCAGTTTTACTACAGTAGAGGTTCCTTGAGTATAGGAATTTTGACAGTGGCTAATGAGGGAGCAAAACTCATGCTGCCCACATGCTAGATAAGTCTAAGCCATCCTTTGCATTTTACGTTTTCTTTCTATTCTGGCTTTACATGATTTTATCATTTTTTCAATTGCATCAACCTCTAGGGGCAAGTTTCTAGGCCCTAACTCAAGGATGGGGGTATACAGTGCCAAGCCCAATGACCAATGATAATTAGCCCAAAGGCTAGAGACGAATAATAGGGATGAATGGAAAATGGTTAATATGGATTACCTTGGAAAAGGATACAATCAGGAGCGATCAATCATCTAGTTTGCCCCATGATTCATATCAGTGATATCCATAACATTAAAGGAAATAACATGATTGCTAAAATGGTTAAAGCACTTGTTGAGAGAAGACCCACCTTCCTTCAAGAAGAATGCTAGATGGGAGAGAGCACTTACCAGAGAAATAGGTGGAGAAATCTTGCATATTGCTATCAGAACACCATCATAGGGTTGCTAGCTGGCTAATTGTCAAATGACGAGAATTTTTTTCTTCAATGGGCTACCCACTTTTGGTGGGTAACGGACACGTTTTGCAATTGCATGATGGCTTCATCATCTGCCCCCCTAACATGCGTAGGCAAATTCACTCCCTCAAGATCCCTATGGATAGCTTTAGGTCAACTCCCATTGACTTGAAATAAAGACAAATCACCATATGCCTCGATTTGACAGGATATTCTCAGTGTGCCACTCTCGGGAGCCATAGACGAAGATGCACCTTATTTATTGGTGTCTCATACACTATGAGATTAGCGGACACAATTATTTCCTTTATAGGGATTCGGGGGGCTCCCTCTCTACTTTCTTTCAGTATCAAGACCAAACAATTTTAGAACTCTTCATCAGGGAGATATTCTACCACAAATCTTAACTCCTACACACCATGCCCCACCCTGGGATGACCAGCGCAATCACCTCGACCTAGGAGCTTTTGAAAATGTCGATCCACGCCCCCACTTCCCACTCCCAAGCAGCCTTGATGTGTCATTTATTGCAAATTCGGTTGTTTTTCTTAAGTCAAAGCATCATCAAGAAAATCGGTTATAGTGAATGGTATAATATGTGGGCAGACAAGTCTTTGATCCAGGTTGTTTACTTCATATTCTTCATAAGACTCCTTAAGTCATTCATGCCCTATTGAACTCCATATGCCCAACTAAACAAAGAAGACCCTTAAAATCTTACTTTTATTTCTGTTTTCATAATTCTGGAATGCGAGAATCACCCAAAATGAGATTTACTAACAAGCCTGAGAACACTACATTCTGTTGTCTTTGGTTACACTTAATTTCTGCTACATAAATCTGAGGTTTGCAGCTGAAAATTACAATCGAAATCCGATATATTTAGAGCATTGTATTATCATTTGTTTGGCTAATTTTCTGTTTTGATAAATCTGGAATTCATCAATGAAATTTACCATAATAAAACCATACTTCATCTTAGTCTTTGTAACTGTAATATTCTAAGTATTGTGCAAAGAGTAACAATGATTTGGGTGGTAACATTGCCTGTTGAAGAATCAAGGGCAATTAGGTGTCATGTGATTCTTCTTGACTTGATAACAATTTGTGGAGCCTTTTTACTTTTCTTGTTAGCTTAATCTTCTTCTTATTAATGCATGTGTGTGTACTTCATCAAACTGTTACCAAAAACATAAGAACAAGAACACAAGATGTTGGTTCTCTGCCAAGGCAAAAGCCTCTCTTCTCTTGAGAGTAAAACCCTTTAGTAAGTTTCTCTTATTGAAGCTTCTTATTGATAAATGTCAAACCCTAGACCCTTGACATGAATATCCTCTAAGCACAAGTCAAATCCTTCCTCATTCCTACACTTTGTTTTCCAGCACTTCGTCCTCCTTCTTCGTTCTTCCACTAGAGATAGACCTTGTTTATGTGAGCTCTAGAAGAGACACTTGTCTTCTATACTTAGTGAGATCCTTCACCTATGGAGACAACTTCCCTTTTCTTGACTAACCAAGTTTCTTCTTGATGTGTAGTTGTAGGCTTGATGTCTTGATGTGACAGCACAGCAGCCCTAGTTTCTCGCACGTGTGGGTGGTTTCCTTGAATATTTGACTTCTTCTATCTTCACTTGGGAGAGCCTCTTCTTCGCTCTAGTGGGAGGCCTTATAGGCCTAAGTTACTAGCCCAAACAATGAGAGATATGGGACTGTTATGCTGCTGCTTTTATGACTGCAGAGAGGCTTCTTTTTCTCGTACGTATGACCGTGTTTGACCCTTAGAACAGCCCCTTAAACTTCGGTCTTGTCTTCTCCTTCTTCGCTGCACTAGAGGCTCCTTATACTTGGCTTCTTTCACTCTTTTCTCAACTTCTCTTGCTCGCTGATTTCAGAGGTGAGTTGCTTGTCATTGGCAGAGTGAACAGCCCCTATACATAGAGGACTGTCCCTCCCTTAGGCCGACATGAGGACAGTAGTCCGACTTTAGTTGTCTTCATTGTTTTTGCTCCTTTTGGTGATGTCGTTGTATGGAGAGGACTCCTCTTTGATTGGAGGGATATTCTTTGACTCTTATACAAATATATACATGGTGTAACATGCCCTTAAGGGTCTTCAAATATTCTTTTGACTCTTTGACTCACCTATAGCACTTTAACATGTGCCAGACCTATTTTAATGAGCAAGAAACTCATTGATAAATATAACAAAAATAATATTTCTTTTCTTGAATAAATACAAATATCAAAAGTACATTTATGAAGACCGAACCTAGTTATACTTTCTTCAACATTCCCATCAACCTTGAACATTGCTGACTGATCTCATAACTGGGTGACCCCCCAATGGAATGCACATCAGGAGAATGGCTCGTTGTTGACTAAAGGAGAAGAGCAACCTGAGGCAATGACATAGCACCTCCAAAATATGTCGTCAAACATCAATACCAAGGTGAGCAACAAGTCATGATAGCAGAATCATTTCTCTTGCAACCAATGTAACTTCTTTATAGGGCACTCATAGCCTTGGTAGAGTCTGAAAAAGTAGATAAGGAGCAAAAGTAAACAAAGTTTTCATGCATACCACACTAAGGAATAGCTGTTCTCTTCCAACCAATGTAACCTCTTTGTAGGGCACCTATAGCCTTAGTAGAGTCCGAAAAAGTAGATGAGGAAGGAGCAAAGTAAACAAGGTTTTCATGCATACCACACTAAGGAATGGCCTCCAAAGATCGCACAAACTTTAATATATGATGAAATATATCATGCACTTTCAAAGAAAATAAACAAACCACAACTTATTACAACCTTTAAAGAAATGAATTAAGAAAAGATTTGCTTACTGAGAAAGGTAATCATATATATTTGTTCTCTTTTTACCCTTTTAAACTTTAAATGAAACATTTATGACCTTTAAATTTCTTACATACTTCTGTTGGAAATTTTGTTTCATTAATAATATTCTACTCACATGAAAATACTCACCGATCTAGGATCATCCTCTTCATTCAAAAACTTTCCACTGTCTTCATCTATGATAGCACGCTTCTCAAATAGAAATTTCTACAATAATACATTACAGAAACAACAAAATAAGAACACATATAGAAGATAAGAGCATTGACTTTAATCATTAAAAAACCACAGGTTCAACAAAAACCAATCAATTTTACCCACTTTAAATTCACAACAAAACTACCTTGCACAGCAACTGTCCTTCATATGGCAATTTCAAATTCATAGATCAAGGTTCCGCTAGGGTTTGCTCACTCTATGGGGAGCATAGAACACCCACAATCTCTACTCTAGGCTATTTGCAGTTAATAGCAAAATATTTGGACAAATAAAAGTCAAAAAATTAAATCATATTTTTACTCCATCGGATGGATCTAAAATATCACTGGGTGCAAAATAGATGGATTCAATATAGTATACTACATGTCATACAAAATAAGCTCATTTCATGGAAACTCAGTGTTATTCAAGGATCCCTATACCCACCAAATCTTCAAATTGAAGTGGGGAAAGCTCTATCTGCAAGCTTGTAAGTATTTCCAAGTAGAAAAAAAAGTACATGGAACACTACACATTGGAGGGAAGAAAAAAACACAATTTACCACATAAAACTAATAACAATCTTTAACGTCCAAGTCATACAGTAGTGCATATGCATGTTTAAAATATGAAGATAGAATCTTCTCCATCTATCGTTACAAAAGATTAGATATTCTGAAAGTAAACATGTAGTGTTAATATCATACATTAATGTTCCTCAAGCATGACAATACCAAATTATTCTTAGAACAATGGTGCCATTACTAAACTAGTACCGCCATCAATAAACTACAACAACAATATCCTTAATGGTAGTTAGTAATGAAAACTACTAATGGAGGAAAGAAATGGCTTAAAGTGAAGGAAACATAACTCTGAAATTAACAATGAAATATACAAATACACTTAACTAGCGTTGAAATTGTAACTAGGTTCGGTCTTTATAATGTATATTTTTATCATGTTGTAAAGAGTCAAAAAGAATTTATTTGAGTCAAAAGAAAAATTGCTTTTGTTATGTCCCATTTGGACATTTTAAAAGAAAGAAAATTGAATTTTTAAAAGTATGTTTTTATGTTTCCAAGTTGACCAAGTCAGCCCTTTAGAAGACAAGTCATCTCAGCCATTAGAGGCACCTTTTCAGATAAGGAAACGGGAAACCACTATATACTGACATCAATACTCCACCATTTGACACCAATTCGGGTGTCTCTTCTGTGAAAGAAATTCGGGTCTATGGCATGCAAAATCTGAGGCTCTGAAGCAGCATACCAAGGTCTGAGGAAAATGTGATGTTCTGAGGCACTGAGGCTCTGACATCAATGCAAATCTGAGGCACAATCTGAAGCATACGAAGATCGGTTCTGAGACTCCATTTCTGAGGAAAGATTAGAAGTTGGGTATCTATGTGGCATGTCAAGGCTGGAGCAGAGGATGAAGTTTGCACCCTATTCAGGACTGACAGTTGGCACCTTGTTGACATTTCTGTGGACTAATGTGAGATGACTTGTGGGCAGCCTTATGGACAGACATGTGACAACTAGTGTCTAGTGGAGGGCTGAATTGGCACTTGGATTACTTGTTAGTTTGTCTATGACTTGGATATCTCTCTTGTTGACAAAGATTCTATAAGGAAAGGATTGCTGGATTTTTCCCATTGTGGGTTTTCCCATTGTGCATTGAGATCTCTACTCTCTTTATACTTGCATAATTGAATGTATAATTGCTTGATGACATAACTGAATGAAGTGAATGCTAAAAAGAAAAACATATATATCAGTCACAAGTAATTATCATGATCAGAAATTCAACATTGCAATCAAATTTCAACAACTAGAAATCAAAACAAAAAATCAAAATAAAATGAAAAGCAACTAAAAAAAAAAAATTGAATTTATGAAAACCCAACGCTAACCAAAAAAATAAAACATAAAGTAAACAAAGCAAAACATATGAAATCGTGAAGCCTTTGTTTGTACGCAGGCTCGGACTGCGACGACAAGGCGATGGAGCTCGAGCTTGGATACAAGTTGAGAGACGAAATCGTGGAGGGTGGATGCAGCAAATGAGGAAGTCGACACAGGAAAAGGAAGGCAGCGGGAGGAAACGCAGGTTGATAGATTTGCAGAGACAAGAACCCGCAGAGCGTGGAGGTAGGGGAAGAGGGAAAGCCTTGTAGATTTGAGTGGCGGTAGAGGAGAAAATGACAGGGAAAAAGAGGAGAGGTAGCCATGGGCTTAAGCAATGAGAGAATGAAAGGGGCAGCTCACGCACATGGAGAAAGAGAATTTCTCCTTCAAGTCTGCAGTTGCACAACGAAAAGAAAACACCCAAACGATATATACAATGATGAAATTAAAAAACCCAAAAAAAACACGTCAAAAAAATACAATATTTACAAACTGAAGGTTCTAACTTCTAATTAGCAAGATCTATTATTATGTTGCACAGATATTTAAAAAAAAAAAAATTGAATGGAGGTACTAGCTGAAACCCTCATGCATCACAAAACGAAAATCTTATGATAAGCCCGGATCTTAATTAGTTGGCCTCTTCAGGACATACAGATCAGGAGTTGGCTGGTCCAATTGATGACTATCCCTTAACGCCCGATAATCTATCTCAAGATTTCCGTGCAAAACTCAATCCAACCATTAAAAATAGAGCGAGAAAATAATAATTAAATTTAGAAAAATAGAAATACCTGCTATTACGTTCAAAATTAAAATTATTTTTCAAACCCCAGCAAACTGAACAAAATACTTGTGCTCAGATTACTCTTTAGAAGCTATCATCAATGGCTTTAAAAAAAATTATGCATGAAATAAAACATCTTGCAGTATTCCCATGAAGAGTAACACCAGCGAAATTTAACCCCAAAGTCTTTCTTTGTTATCCAGAAAAATATTACACCAGAGCTTCTTGTTAAGCACACAACTCAGAGATCGGATCGATCAATTGACAAATGACCTCCTATTTAAAGATAAATCCTCCAACAACTAGTTCGAGTGATCCTTATCAAAGTAATCTCGACCGTTGATGACGATCAAAATTTCTTTTAATCTCACCCGTCGAAATATTTTATTTTTGAGGAAAATCGATTTTTTTATTTAAATGCATTTTAATTAACTCAAAAATAGATTTTTTGAGTTAATTTCCCCAAAAACTTGACTTTGACTTAATCCCCAAAGATCAAAGGTTTGAAATTTATGAAAATAATTAATTTACCTTAGTCTCGGGACCTCTTAAAATTTAACTTTTTAGGACCGACGAATTTTGCCTTTAGAGAATTTAAATTTACTTAAGACTTAGAATTAATTAAATTTTTGGCTTAGGATTTTAATTAATTTTGGGCCCGAAAAATTAATTAATTAACCTATGAGGAGATAAATTATTTTTCCAACCCTTAAATGTTTAGCCATTGTTTTCTAATTATGAGGGACCATGCACTAGACATTTTACATCATGATTTACATATTTTTTATATCGCAAGGCGAAAAACCCATTTGTAATAGACCCTCATAGATTACCCATTTCTGCGACACATGTATAATCCAGCAGACCAAGAAATTTATAATAAAATAATTTAACCAAATAGTTAGGTTATTTCCAAATTACTTTAACATAGACTCGATCTAGAACACTAGGACTTGCCTAAGATCCTAGCGACAAAATCCATTCCACCTTTGGGTAACACTGGAGGGAAAAACTCTGTCGATCATCCGAAAATGAATCGATGAGACGAAAAACCTCCTAGGATGGAGATTGTCACTAGAAAGGTAGGTTTACCTAGATCGTTACATACATGACATGGTCTACTGAGATTATTTATATTATCCACATTACATAACATATGGAAGTGAGGCAGATGATGATAGTTGGACAGCACAAACACATTGATCAGGCATTATCTCTTTTGCAAAAAAAACGGGTGTACTGCTATGGGTCATTGACATGTAGTGGTCAACATCTAGCTCTACTTGGGGACACGTTGCACCAGAGGAGTGTGAGAATCCAGAATCTACATCCACGCAACACACAAGATAACATAAGTAGCGTCCATCCAAAAATCATCATATAATATTAACCACAGGAAAGATATAAGCTCTTCATTTATTAACTATCCTAATAATATGAAAAACATAAATCTACCTACAAAATAAAATACTGAAATAAAAGGGTTTAGGGTTAGGAATACAATACAAAGGATGTCGCATGGCATTAGATGCGTTCAATGTAGTGCATGTTGAGCATTTTCCTGCATTCAGGCAAATATGTAGGTTGCTTTTCAGATGTGCCATGTTCAATTGTGCATATGGTAGGACTCTTCCCTCTCTGAAAATTAGGCCATTTGGATCCGTCTTCCGCCAAATTTACCTGAATACCCTGAAACTTATCCAAATTATTTAGAAACTGAATAACATGTGTTTTCATTATCAAAGGCCTGCCCATGTTCAGATTTATCTAGGATAGAACGTTTAAAAATGATATTCGCCTTAGTTTTATCTTCAATTAATTTATTAGACAACTGCCTGGTAGAAGTACCAACAGCTAACTCATCAGCTAAAATATTTTTCTCTCTTGGGATAGCTTCAAGACTGATGGTATCAAAATACTCCATGGTATCCCACACAGCATTTCTATAATTTCTTAATGTTTGATTTTTACATGTAAATTTATTTTTCATTTGCATGATAACTAAATATGAATCACCCTTGATACTCAGCAACGAGACTTTCAAAGTTTTTGCCATCTCAAGACCCAACAACAAAGCTTCATATTCAGCAACATAGTTGGTTGCTTCAAATTCCAAACGATAGGAAAATTTGAAAACATGACCAAGGGGATATTTTAATACTATTCCAACAACTTTACCATGCCTAGACGATGCACCATCAAAATATATGTACCATACTTTATCCTTGATATCTCCAATCTTTTCATCAACCTTATCATTGGGAAGAACTATGGAATTAGACAAAATAGCATAATTCCCAATGTCAGGTTGTTCTTTAATTATCTCATTATGAGGTCCCTTGTGATCTTCAACATGGAATATTCTTTCGGGTTGTCTGTTAAGTCTTACAAACCCATCACCCCTAGGAGAAGGAATCGTAACATATGACCAACTCATCTGAACACTCCCTCCTAGATCAAAGGCCCATTTTCTAAATAATAGCATACCCCAAGCATCAAGCACATCAACAACAACAATGTCCATAACAATCATGATATCAGGGTACACAGAGAAATGGACTTGTAAGTCCTTAATTCACCCATGAACTTCAATTTTCTTCGAATCCATGGCACATATGTTGTAGTAAGGCCTAGATATCCTTAAATTAAGCTGTTCCATGACTCTCTTAGTCATCACACAAGAAAAAGCACCAGAGTCAAGCATGCAATTATATAACCAATAATTATTAACAAGCAAAGTAATGAAAAAAGGAGAATTCCCTTTGTTATCGGATTCCATACTTTGAAAATACACGGGAGCATCCTAGTAGAAAGCCTCAGGAGTTTCCTCCTAACTTGCATTCACCTAGGTACTGCAATAGCATTTAGTAACTTGGCCCTTTGGGAGGGGACCTTCACTATTTCGGTGACAAGAACCAAAACTTTAGAGTTATTAAACCAACCTCTTTAATCAATATTCATACTAGAAGTTGATCCAGGGTTAAGACTTAGAAAATTAATTTGATTATCATTTTGGCTTCTTCTCTGATAAGTTAACCCCTTGTCCTTAGTGATTTCAAGAACTCACTCAAGAGGAGGCTCCTCACTAAAAACTTTAACCAATACATCAGTTTCTTGACCAAAGTTATTAATGCTATATGAAGATGTAAAAGGTCTAACGGGTTGACTATTTCCCCTTTACCTCTTCCCAATTTTCCTGTGATAGATGATATTCTTTACCAACCACATTTATCTGATTATTTGTCCCAAGCATCCCATGATGCATGATTCTCTTGATAACGGGACAAGTAGCTTCTTCATGAAGCTCATCACAGGCCCTACAGTAAGGCGGGGTATCTTCCACAAGATTATTAGTTTCAAGAGAATTGGGAGGCAACAAGGCCTCTGCTGACTGGTTTGACCTTTTTTCCACCAATTATTTCGATTATTATTATTATTTTTACCCCCTAGGTTGAAGATTTGGCATTTGAGCTCTTTCCATTTAAATCAACCTAGACTGTAATATAGTTATCTCCTTAGCATGATCAGCCATCATCCTAGCTTGATTTAACTCCATATTTTCTAACTTCTTAAGCAATTTTTGCATAGGTTCTTCTTCAGATTCCTTTTCTTTTCCTTTAGGTTCTTTTAATTTAACAACGGATCTATTAAAACCTAGGATTTCCGACTTCCAAGATGCCTTCTTATCTTTTTCAAGCTCTACTGCTAAAGCTTGATAATCCTTATAATTAGGAAGTTTAGCAAGTCTTAATTCATAAGAGGTATCAGCGTTAAAAGCATCAATGTAGAAGTCCCGAAGAGATTTATCAGGAGGTTTATAATCTTGAGATAATTCCTTAATAATATCAATAAACCTCTTATTAAATTCTTCTACAGTCTCATTTCCTCTCTTTTTTATGACACTAATAGTTTTTACAAGATGCCTCTCTTATCTCTTATCTCCATACTTTTCCTTGAAGGCATCAATAATTGATTGTAAAGAATCAAATGAATTATCAGGCTTTTCCATAAACCAATCCAAAGCATCTCCCTCCAAGGTAAGAACAAAAAGGTTCATTTTTACAACTTCATGATTATAATCAACAGCCCTTGCATACTTACCTAGCCAAGAACCAAAAGCTTGTAGATGACTATTAACACTAATTGCATTATTGCCCTGAAAAGAAGGCAATTTATCCATCCCATTCTCTGGAAGATCATTGGGATAACCTTGAATGTTAGCAAAGTTACAAGGGGCAAACACGTTGATGATGTTGTGCTCAATCGGGCTAGGAAAAAGCAAATGGATATCATAGAGAGCTTCTTCCCGAGATTAACAAGAAGGGTACGAAAAGAGAGCTTGTGTAATCATACTATGAGACCCCTTTCAGGATCAAGAGCAGGATTAACAAAGCTACTTGGATGTCTTCTAGTACACACTCTTGTAGAAAACGAAGGTGGAGTCGCCACTCGGACAAAAGTCTAACTTCAAATAACCTGAATGCAAGGAAGAAAGTCAATAAAAGGAACTGAGAACAACGACTTACCCTAGCGAGAGACTAAAAGATGAGAAGAATGAATGAGATGAATGTCGAATGTCTTAAAGCCAAAGTGCAATAAATTGGTCCCCGGCAACGACGCCAAAAAATGTTGTCACACAAAGTGTCCAGGTACCACGACAACGCTCAGAGTAAGGGTTGTCACTCTAATCCTTACTCACTCTGTTTCTCTCCTAAACAAGTCAAGGGGGATAGTCCCTAGGGGTAAATGGATGAGGAAAACCTGTGGAACATACACTCTAGGAGACTTAAGGTTGAATAACTTAATAAAATGAGATAAGTTCTGATTAACTGAGTTATTGATAGATATCAACTTAGATGAATAAGACCCAACCACAAGATAGAAATGATTTTTAGACCAGTGTCTTATATGCTCAATTAACCATGAACCTACTTGAAAAAACAAGATCAAGCTATTCAGAAGAAAATTAGAGATGTGATAGAAAAAACAATCATGAACAATTAGATGTAAACCATAAGAAAATGCTCCAAACCTTACCATGCAAAATATTCTAGCAATTAAATTTCAAAAAATTTAAATACAAATTCAAATGCTAAGCAATTCACAATCCTAGAATTAAAATGATGTTTCTTTAATGACCCAGATTAGAAAATTTGTTAATTTTCTTATAGTCAATCCTTAGATATGATTTTTCCCGGATGCAGGTGGCACCATCACCCTTACTGTTTCCCATGCAAGGAGTTAATGTCTGTTACTTCCAACTGCAGAGCAGCGTGGCCTCCCGGGACTTAAACTCATGCGAGCTGGGGAAAGTTATTAATGTTGGATCGGTTGGCGGATTCGCATTTATGCACTGCGCTGATCGACGCAACATTCCCTCAGTTATAATCATGCTGCTCCATAGCTATTTCACCATGCCTTGTGCTCAGTCGCTTGGCAACGAAACCTGGTTTGTGGAGGCTGTTGGTGATGGACTGACTCTGGCTCACTGTTGCGAGCTCCAAGCCACTTCTATCAAGGGTAAGTTCTCCCCTGTTCTGGATTCACGCACTGTGTTGTTGTCTGCAAGTTCTATGGTCGTCTGCAAGTTCTGTGGTATTGTGTTGTCGTTTGCAAGTTCTGTTGGGCCTCCCTCTCGCCTCAACCGACTCTGTTCTGTTGGTTCTCCTGTTCATTATCCATTTGCGCCCTACCTCCTGTCTGTCATCATGGTTCGTTCGGGCAAGAGGCATCGTTCAGGGGGGCGTCGTGACAACCGTTTGCATCCCCCAGTCGGTCATGCTATGGAAACTGCGCAGGAACCCTTCAATCCCTCCCCCGTCCATGAAGTTGGGCCATCTTTAAGTTCTGGTCATAAGCCTACTCCGAACAGTGCCTTCCAAACCACGCACTTTAAATTTCAAAGTAATTTGCATAGGCCCCTTGTTACTGCTCACATCACCATTATTCTCTCGAAGGAGGAAAATCAGGTCTCCTCTCTGGCCTGCATTGCCCCTGATCCTTCCCAAAGTAGTGAGCATTCCACGGACAAAGACAGCTTGGAGAATTGGAAAAATGAGAAGTCTAAACAGGAGGAATTTCTCAAAAATCTTCCTCCCCTTGAAGATACAAGACCTGCTGCTGAGGAAGGGACTCATGGTGAAGCAAGCCATACCATGGCAATCCCTGGCAATGACTTGGGAGGCAATGAAGGCCTGAGGACTGATGATGCAGGTCTGGCTGAGAAGAAGAACCATGGCACGGCAAAGGAGGAGTAGCGCCACCTGGGACTGCCTCCCTTTTTTTGTTCTGGCTACTGTTTTAGGCTCACGATCAAGGTTCAGTGCTAATGTCCTACTGTTTTTGGCTTCCAGCTGGGGATTTGGTGACACATCATGTGCTGGCTTGCAATGATTTTATGTTTTTGTGCTGGCTCAGTTCTTCTTCTCGGCATACATGTCTCTCTTTATGTCTTTTATCTGGTCTCTTGATCTCTGTAACTGGTTTCCCCAGCTTATGTTTGTAAAGGGGCAGTTCTGTTCTGTTGAGCGCTTCCAAGCCTCGATACTATGTAAAAATATTTTGCCTTACAGTTAATAGAATTTAGAATTTGCAGAGAAAAAAAAAAAAAAAATCCTTACATATGATTTTAAGCGTGTTTGACAATATAGAAATTAATACCACAAAATTTTCCCCTTAAATTTTTGAAGTCCAAAAGCCCTTAACACAAATAAAAACCCAAGAATGAACTTTAGATTAAAAATTTGACTATTCCTTATCCCCGATCGCGGTGAAAAAGGCGGTGGCATGGGAGATTATTACGAAGGCAGGAGGAAGGCATGACAGGCCACCTCGCATTAACATAATAACACAGGACGACAAGTTGGGTTGCAGGCAGTGTAATTCCGAGGAGCATCGGTGACAGAGCAATGAAAGGAAGAGGTGGGCAGAAAGGCGGTGATCAATCGATGGGACGCAGGTTAGCTGGCGCAGGACTAAGAAGGGGAGGAGAGGGAAAACATGGAGACTGCAGGCGGCAGAGGCAGGAGGCGCAGAAGGGTAGAGGTTGGCAGCAAGATCATGAAATCTGGCATGAAAAGAGGCATGTAGGAGAGAAATTAGCCATTGTTCTCTGCGATAGCACTGATAAGAGTAAGGAAATGGGAGGCGGTTCAAGAGTTGTAGAAGGCAGGTGAAAGGAGAGGGACCGGCCACCCATCCACTGTAATACCAGGCAAAAGATAGAGAAGGGAAGCATGAGAAAGGCAGAAATTGAATCGAGCAAGGAAGGGCACTGGATAGGGAAGGTTAAGAGTATGCCCGACCCCCGGGAGGTGAATGAATAGAAGCAGCCAAGTATGGAAAGGAAGATGGGATAGGAGGAAGAGAAAACTCCAGAACAAGGTTACCACATTCAGACGAGGAAAGGCAGAATGGGGAAGGATATGCATCCAGAGGAAAAATTTGACTATTCCTTAGGCAATTTTTAATGTGCTAAGTTTTATGAGAAAATTTAATGCGGCAAATGATTAATTAAGTTTTTAATGTGACAAAAATAAAAAAATAAAATCAAAGGGTTTAATAACTTAAATTTTTAATGGGCCAAAGGCCACGTCAACATTTAAATTTTTTAATGTGAAAGCACAAAGTCCTCTTTTGATTTAAATTAAAGTCACATAAAATGGAAATGAATCTTTTTTTAAGATTTTGTTTATTTGAGAGAAGTTAAAACAAACAAAAATAAATAAATAAATAAAAAGGAAAACCAAAAATTAACAACAACAACAAAAAATGGAATTTGATTCCTAAAAAAAAAAAAATTAAAATCACACTAAAAAAAAAATAAAGCTTTTCTTTTTTAACTTTAAACAAAACAAAACAAAAAAATCAAAACAAAATGAAAAGCAACTAACTAAAAAAAAAAAAATCGAATTTATGAAAACCCAACCCTAACCCAAAAAGTTAAAACATAAAGTAAACAAAGGAAATGAAATCGTGAAGGCTTTATTTGTATGCAGGCTCTCACAAGAGCAGTAAGGCAATGGAGCTCGAGATTGGACGCAAGTTGAGGGATGAAGCCATGGAGGGTGGATGCAACAAATGAGGAAGCCTACACAAGAAAAGGAAGATAGAGGGAGGAAACACATGTCGACAAATTTGCAGAGAGAACCTGCGGAGCATGGAGGTAGGGGAAGAGGGAAAGCCTTGCAGATTTGAGCAGCAGCAGAGGAGAAAACAAAAGGGAAAAAGAGGAGAGGGAGACGCGAGCTTGGGCAGTGAGAGAATGAAAGGGGGAGCTCAAGGAGATGGAGAAAGAGAATTCGAGCAGCAAGGAGAATGATGACCGAGACAGGAATGCAAAAAAAAACACAGGCAAAAAATGGGAAAAAACCAATAGAGAGGAGCTACAGTTTTTTGAAGAGCTTTAGGACAACAGATGGTAGCCCAAAACCTAAAAAAAAAAATCCCAAAAAATTATTTTATTGAAATGATATGCCTCTGCTTCAAATTTACCCTTGAAAAACTCATAAAAATTCTCAGATCTAAATTTTGAAAACCCTTGACCTACAAAAAAAAAAAAAAATTTGAATAATGCCCCTGCAAAATGACATTGAGGGCAAATCTTACCCTCCAGGGCCTAGATTTGGCTTCAAATAAAAATTTTCCTTTAGGTCTGCAGCTGCACGACGAAAAGAAAACACCCAAACAATGTATACAATGATAAAATTAAACCCCCCTCCCCCAAAAAAAAAACCATGCCAAAAAAATACAATATTTACAAACTGAGGGCTCTAATTAGCCAAATCTATCATTATGCTACACAGAAATAAAATAAAAATAAATAAATAAATAATAAAAATTGAATGGAGGTCCTAGTTAGAAACCCTCATGCATCACAGAACAAAAACCTTATGATAAGCTCGAACCTTATTTAGTTGGGCTCTTCAAGAAATACAGATCAGGCGTTGGTTGGTCCAACTGAATACTATCCCCTAACACTCGATAATCTATCTCAAGATTCACCTGCAAAACTCAATCCAACCATTAAAAATAGAGCGAGAAAATAATAATTAAATTTAGACAAATAGAGATACTTGCTATTACGTTCAAAATTAAAATTATTATTCAAACCCCAGCAAACTGAACAAGATACATGTGCTTAGATCATTCCTTAGAAGCTATCATCAATGGCTTCAGAAAAAATTAGGCATGAAATAAAACATCTTACAACATTCCCATGAAGAGTAATACCAACAGAATTTAACCCCAAAGTCTTTCTTTATTATCCAAAAAAAGATTACACCAGAGCTTCTTGCTAAGCACACAACTCAGAGATTGGATCGATCGACTGAGAAATGACCTCCTATTTAAAGATAAATCCTCCAACGGCTAGTTCGAGTGATCCTTGTCAAAGTAATCTTGACCGTTTATGAAGATCAAAATTTCTTTTAATCTCATCCATCGAAATATTTTATTTTTGAGGAAAATCAAAGTTTTCATTTAAATGCATTTTAGTTAACTCAAAAATAGTATTTTTGAGTTAATTTCACCAAAGATTTGACTTTGACTTAATCCCCGGAGATCAAAGGTTTAACATTTATGAAAATAATTAATTTACCTTAGTCCCGGGACCTCTTAAAATTTAACTTTTTAAGACCAGCAAATTTTTCCTTTGGAGAATTTAAATTTACTTAGGATTTAGAATTAATTATATTTCTAGCTTAGGATTTTAATTAATTTTGGGCCAAAAAATTTAATTAATTAACCTATGAGGGAATAAATTATTTTTCCAACCCTCAAATGTTTGGCCATGGTTTTCCAATTATGAGGGACCATGCACTAGACATTTTAAATCATGATTTACATATTTTTTACATCGCAAGGGGGAAAACCCATTTCTAATAGACTCTCATAGACTACTCATTTCTGCAACACTAATATAATCTAGCAGATGAAGCAATCTATAATAAAATAATCTAACCAAATAGTTAGGGTTATTCCCAAATTACTTTAACATAGACTCGATATAGAACACTAAGACTCACCTAAGATCCTAGCGACAAAATCCATTCCAACTTTGGGGTAAGACTGGAGGGAAAAACTCTGTCGATCATCTGAAAATGAATCGGTGAGACGAAAAACCTCCTAGAATGGAGATCGTCACTAGAAAGGTAAGTTTACCTAGGTCATTACATACATGGCACAAATCTGTTGAAATTTTTTACATCTTACACATGCAGAATGGGTTTACATAACATATGGAAGTCAGGCTGATAATGATAGCTAGACGGCACGAACACATCAATCAGGCGTTATCCCTTTTCCGGAAAAAAAAGTGTGTGTACTGCTATGGATTGTTGACACGCAATGGTCAACACATTGTAGTCATCCCAGGGGCATATACCTCGTCCCCTTTATTCCCATATCACGAAAATCAGTGCTACATAACTTAAAGAAAAACGGGTGGTAAGAAACAATGCCAATAGCAGGCATCTCAATACTAAGATTCCCCTTTAAAGGCTTGTATACATGACATGCCTAGCTCTTAAAAACTAGACGATGAAAATACCAAATCTTTGCATCATAACCTGACTTTGACAGTCATTACGTAAATTTTTCTCCTTCCCCTTTCATATTTTTCCATCACATCACCTCGTATTTACTTAGGGACATGGGAAATACGCTATGTACTAGAAATTGACACATGTATAAGGGTTAATTATTATTCCCCCATGATGAAACTTAGGTAAATATTAAAAGTTAAAACTAACCTTCACTGTGTTATGTTGGAAGAAATCACTAATGGTATATCACCTAATGGCACATCAAGTAGTTGAACCCACCACTACAAGTGGATGTCTTGCATTGGGATCCATTTACCATGCCTAGAGGTACATGACGTTGCATTGGGATCCATGTACCTTGTATTTTGTCATATCTACCAACACTGGGGTCCATGCCATTTTCTTCGTATTTGTGTAATTCATTGGGACACATATCACCACATTAGGATCTGTGATATTGCATTGAGCAATGATGAGGATGCCCCATTATCACAATTGCCACATAGATCAATCACAAGTAACCTAATTACCCAGTTGGATGCCTTACCCTCATACATGCATTATCGCCCCTCTAGACCACACATGGGAGTTTGTTGTTGAAAATAATAGCAAGAAAGGGTTCCTTCATTTGTGCCTTATTTCAAGGAGCCTCAGCGAGTTTCTCCTTGAGAATACATGAGTTCCTATGAGTTAGGATCTAATTCTTAAAAAGTAGGACGAGTTCCTAAAGTTTAGGATTTGTTCGTAAAAGTTAGGATGAGTTATGAGGAAGTTAACTAATAGACTCAAGTGGAAAGCACAATTTAGTGTTTTCCAGTTCGAGTTAGTTGTGGAAGCCAACATGCGTGAGTTCCAAGTCCAAATTTGGGCAAATCAAGTTACATGAGTCAGTTAGACCCACTTAACTCACTCAATCACTAGTTTGACTTTCCAGAAATAACAACTTGCTAATTTTAGCAATTCGAATTACCTTTAAAAGGAGAAACGAAGGCACGATTTGATCATTGTCTTGTGAGTATGAGTGGTGAGACAAGACAATAGCGATCACAGGTTTGTGAGAAGGTTGCACAGATTTATGTGTGGAGCTTGTGAGAGAAAGGTATGCCAAGAGAGGCTTGTGCGCATTATTTGAGAGAAGAATTTCCTAGGGAATGGTGCAAGAATTTAGGAGTAGCCTATGCGCAACGAATTAATAGGAAATCGACGAGTAGATCATGGATCTTACAAGGAGTGTTTCAGCTTAGTAGAAGCAGAGGGAATCAGATTGTATTCTCTATTGAATGTAATATCTCGAACGAGACATTTTGCGGAAATTTAACTCAACCAAAATTACTCCATAAAAATTAATGTTTATTTAACAAAACATTGCCATGTAAAAATATAACCAATAGAATATGGCAAAATAACAATGAGATGAACAAGATCAATCTCAACTTTTATTATAATGGAAACTGGGTTTACATGCTAATACAACAAAATCGCTGAGATGGAAAATTGGCCTCAAGAATCTGCTCCAAAGCTATGTTGGCCCTCCAAACTAAAGTGAAATTCCACTGCTAAGCTCTCTTGTGAATTTTGGATGAATTCAGCAAGGGGAGATGGGTACTCGCCCAATCTCACTGAATCACCTAAGGATTTTTGTCCTAGGGCTACTAATGTAGAGAGCCGAGTTCTCCAACCTCTCACACAAGAAAAAAGATCCAATCCAAGATGTCTTCTAATGGCCTCCTCCTCCTCTTTTTATAGATCTAATGGACCCCTCTAGAAGCTCCTATTTTATTATTATTTTAATCATTGAGCACATTTCCCTCAATTAAAATATCTTTTTAATGTGGGAAAATGGTAAATTGACCATCATGCCTCCTTAGACCACTAAGAATCCCCACTAACCATCTCATTTTGTAGATCTTCTCGTTCTGGTTCCAACGAGCTATTACAATAAGGTGTTCATTGAAACAAACTCGAGCTATTACAATCTTAAAGCATTCTGGGATTTGTTTGATTCTTCTAGTATTTTGGATATCCACCCTCTGATTATTGCAGGTGACTTAAACTTTTCCTTGAACCCAGATGAATGGTGGGGTCACAGAGCAAAGATGGATCCGCTTGCAACAAATTTTACAGATCTTCTTAGTCACAAGGTCCTTCGAGATGTCGTTCCTAATCCAATATGTCTGACTTGGTGCAACAGAAGGTAGGGTATGGAGGGAATAGCCAAAAGAATCCATAGATTTCTGGACTTTTTTCTCGGACATTTCTGACCATGATGCCATCATGTTAGAATGGATGGATGAATTAGAAGAAACCAAAATTCCTTTTAAGTTCAATCAAATTTGGGTTAATGACCTTGATTTTCAGGGTTTAGTTAAACAATGTTGGTTTGATCCCATCCATTCTGACATTTCTGACCTGACAGAGGTTGTATTAGAAAAGCTTACGAGATTGAAAAAATTGGTTAGGGATTGGACAAAGAACAAAAAGATGGAGCTCAGAAAAGAGCTCTTATTTATTGACAAAGAAATAATTAGATTGAAAGACCCTATCAACCCTGGCTACTTCTCAGAACAGCAACATTGGGCAAGTTTAGAGTTGGTAAGCAGAATGGACAAAATCCTTGAAATTCAGGAAGAAGATTGGAGAAAAAAGAGTAGATGTGCGCGGATAAAAGGTGGACACCGGAAAACAAAAAAAAATTCACAGGACAGCTTCCAAAAGAAAACAAGCCAACTCAATATGGTCAAGCGAAAATGAGGCTAGGATCATTCATACATCCTCCAAAGAGATAAAAGAAATAGCATATCAATATTTTTTTAAATCAATTCCAGGAAAGGGAGGAGGTCTATATAGCTGAGAAGATGGAATTGGTCAATCACTTTCCAACATGGGTCAATGCAGAGAACACTGCATTGATGGATGAACAAATCACAGTGGAAGAGTTGCATCAAACCCTTAAGGAAATGGATAAGGACAAGAGTCTCAGGCCTGATGGATGGCCTAGTGAATTTTTTCTCTTTTTCTTTGACCTGATGGGTGTTGAACTGGTCAAGATGGTGGAAGTTGTTAGAATGTCCGGATTAATCCCAAGTGCAATCAACTCAACTTTCCTTACTCTAATTCCTAAGAAATCTTTTCCTCTGTCTTTCAAAGATTATAGGTCAATCTCATTATGTAACTCTATCTATAAAATGATGTCTAAGATCATCGCTAACCGAGTAAAAAAGATTATCTCTCCTCATATTTTGCCAGAGCAATTTAGTTTTCTGTCAAATGGAAGAATCCAAGACACAATGGCCATAGCTCAAGAAGTAATCCATTCAATCAAATCTAGGAAACAAAATTCATGCTTAATGAAGATTGACCTCAACCAGGCATATGATTGTGTGGATTGGGAATTCCTCACTGTGATACTATATAAAATTGCATTTAGACACAGGAACGTCCAATGGATAATGGCATGTATCAAATCGGCATCTATGGTTGTTCTCATCAATGAAGAGCCCACCAAGTTTTTCAAAATCAACAAAGCACTGAGACAAGGATGTGCATTATCTCCTTTATTAGTCATCCTAGTTATGGAAGCCCTTAGCAGTGGGGATAATCGCCAGGAAGGAGGTTGGTGAAATGAAAGGATGTAGAATTGCTACCAATTTTCATCTCACACATTTATTGTTCGTGGATAACATTTTCTATGCAAGGACTGCTAGATTCTCAAAATGGACAGCTTTCCACAACAATTTTCAGAAATTTTATAAGGCTTCTGGTCTCAAAATAAACAAAGACAAAACAGAGCTAATTTCTGATGAGGGCGACCCAATGGAGTTAAAAAGAATTGCATAAATGTTTGAGGTTAAGATCCGCCCTCTATCTATCGGTTTCAAATATTTGGGCTACTTCTTAAAGCCCTATGGATATAAAAACTCTGATTCAGATTGGCTTGTACAAAAATTCGAGAAGATGTTATTTCGTTAGGATCAAAAATGGCTTACTTTAGGAAGCAAAGTCATCATTATCAGAGTAGTCTTTCAGGGTATTCCAGTATATTGGATGCATATCTTCTATATTCCCCAAGCAATTATTAAAAAAAATGAATCTATTGCGTCTAAATTCCTATTGTCTGGGTCGGGAAACAGAAGGAGGATTCCCCTTGCTGGTTTAAATCTAATCTCTCGTTCAGTTAAAAAAGGGGGTTGGGGAATCTTGAATTTTAGAAGCTTCGTTAATTTTAGGATAACAATGGTATGTTCTTTGCTTAGAGCAATTTTACTTCAATTTTCTTTATTAGCCCAATATCATATTCAGTATAGCAATCACATCAACATGATAGTAAAATGCAGATAGAACATAAAAAATAACAGTAGAAGATAATCCAACACAAGAGGACACAAGATATCGCACCAGCCAAGGACACACCACAATGTGAGGAAACCCTTGATTAATTCTCCTTATAATTCTTCAAAAATTCAACAAAGAGAAAGAGTACGATTTACAATATTCACATGCCCAAACGGATCAGTCAAAATAGCAAAAACAGAAAGCCCTAACCAAAAAGTCAATGCTGGTCAACAAGGCTGAAATTGACCTCCAAAACAGCTCAATCAACCTTGGTCAACTTGGCCTCCAACAGTAAGATAATGCAGCCCAAAATAGTCTGAAAACAACCAGTCAAATCTGGTCAACAAAAGTCAACGTAGCAACCTGAATTAGGGCAGTCAATGCTAGTCAATGCAAGGGTCAAACTACCTCGATTTTTGTGCCCAGAACAGCGGCCTGCCCAAACAGAAGTACCCCTCACAAAACCAAAGTCAAACAGGGTCAACGCTAGTCAAAGTCAACCAACTGAAATTTTGGTCTCCTGAAACTTCAGCCTCCTGAAATTTCAGTCAAATCTAGTCAACACAGCAGCTAGAAAAGACAGTCTTCCTTTCGCACGTGCGGAGAGAGAGAGGCCCAGAAATTCATACCAAATCAAGATGAGAGAGAGGCCCAGAAATTCATACCCAATCAAGATGAGAGAAAGAAAGATGAATGAGATGAGATGCCAAAATGAGCAGGAGGCACCTTGTATTTATATGCAACGTTGAAGGCTAGAGGACGCTAATTTTGTCCATAATCAAAATAAATTCATAACTTCATTTGTACATGTCAGAATGGGATGATCTTTACATCAATCCTACACCTCTCAAAAGGATGAATCCAAGAAAAAAATCAGCTGCCTCATAAGAGCTATCCAAAGAGATGTTTTTCCCTAGTTGCCAAATTTAACAAGCTTCAACTTAGCTCTCCTGGCCGCGACCTTATGGCATATTTATGGAGAACAAAGGCTTTGGCAAAGCATCACACAGAAAAAATACATCAGACACAGTGGTTTGGAGGAGTGGATCAGTGAGGGGGGCACATCAAAATCTTACAAATTTGCCTCATGGAGAAAATCCCACGGACTACAATTCCTTGGCTTGGTAGCAATCTTCGATGGGTTGTTGGAGATGGAAAGAAGGTATTGGTGGGATTAGATGTTATTAAAGGCATGCTTGGTAGCTTCTCTCTATCTGCCCCTATTAAATTTGCCCTGAATTAGAGGGGTTTTTCCAACTTGACAAATATTGGGAGGGGTCCTCAAGTGCCCTTGTCAAATCCAACTTGGCCTCATGCTTGGGAAATTTGGATTCCGGCCCATCTGGGGGCTGAATGGGAGGCATACAGGGCAAATCTCATTCAATCTAGTATAACACTCTCTTATGGTCCGGATAGATTGGTTTGGGGGGCTCACATTATGGATGGTAGGATTGTGGCTTCCGAAGTTTATAAATATATCACTTATGGTGTCAATCCTCTTCCTTATGCTGACCTCTCAGCTCATATGTGGACTTGGGATGTCCCCCTCAAACTCTTATGTTTCACTTGGCTTATAATCTACAACTGCATTTTAACTTGGGATTCCCTTATGAAGAAAGGAATGGTGGGGGTCTGGATACTGTGTTCTTTGAAAATTTGACCTGGAGGATTGTTTACACTTATTCATTCTCTGCCCCTTTTCTCGGGACATCTAGAACGAGGTTCACTCTCTCTTCGGGACTTAGGTTGGTGGAGACCACTCCTCAATCACAACATGGATTAGCTCTTCGAAACGCCACTCTAAAGCATACAGGGCTCTCCCTCTATACGTTTTTTGGGGCATCTAGCGTTCCAGGAATGAATATATTTTTGAAGGTATTCCCTATGAGGTCAAACTTTCTTCTCTTCGTATTGTTGCCTACTTTCAAGAAATTGGTCCTTGGAGCCCCAATGATTCCTCCAAGACAATTTCTTTGAATGATTTTTCCATCTCTTATCCCATTTGCTTCTTCGATGGGGCCTCAGTTGGAGGCCGTTGTGGTTGTGGAGTCTCTCTCCACATTAATCCAGGCAGTTCCTATTGATTCAGGTTGTTTGTTGACTTTGTCAACCACTGTAGGGTAGAAATGCTTGCATTATGGGGTGCCTTGCAGGTTGCACAATGGCTCAGTGTCGATAACCTCTTAGTTGTTGGGGATTCTCTCTCTACAATCAAATGGATACACGATCGGAATGCCCTACAGGTTCATTCCCTTTTCAACTGGATGCGGAGGATCTGGGGATTAAACTTTCTCTTCATGTCGATATCCTTCAAGTATGTTTTTAGAGAACAGAATTCTGAGGCTAACTTTTTATCTAAGTATGCTTCGTCTCTCCTACTAGGGCATATGCATTTTGAACTCTTTCCGAAGGTGTCTATCTAAAGCCATGGTTTTTTTGTGATTTAGTAAGATTTCCTTTTGTCTTTGTTTTTATAGGTACCTATGTGTAACTATCTCCCTGTTGGGTTTATCCACTTTGCTTTTTTGTAATTCTCTCTATTCTTGAATCCAATTGGAAATTCGAATGGCAGAGTTCCTTTGAGATAAAATGAATATTGTCTTAGAAGTTTCAGGGAGGCTTTTTTGTCTATCTAACATTTGAGCAGGTCAGTTCCCTTATGTATGACAACTGCCAATTTCTGAACAGGAACTATGATGTATGTAAAACATTTTCTCTAATGAAGTGTTATGTTTTTTCTCTTGAACAAATATATATATATATATATATATAGATAGATAGATAGATAGATAGATAGATAGATAACGAATAGAATATGGAAAAGTAACAACAAGATGAACAAGAACAATCTCAACTTTTACTATAATGGAAACTGGATTTACATGCTAATACAACAAAATAGCTGAGATGGAAAATTGGCCTCAAGAATCTACTCCAAACCTATGATGGCCCTCCAAACTGAACTGAAATGCCACTGCTAAGCTCTCCTGTGAATTTTGGATGAATTCACTAAGGGGAGATAGGTACTCGCCCAGTCTCACTAAATCACCCAAGGGTTTCCGTCTTAGGGCTACTGAAGCACAGAACCGGGTTCTCCAACCTCTTACACAAGGAGAAAGATCGAATCCAATATGTCCTCTAACGGCCTCCTCCTCCTCTTTTTATAGATCTGATGGAGCCCTCTAGAAGCTCCTATTTTATTATTATTATCATTGAGAACATTTCCCTCAATTAAAATATCTTTTTAATGTGGGAAAATGGTAAATTGGCCACCATGCCTCCTCAAGCCACTAAGAATCCCCACTAACCATCTCATCTTGTTGATCTTCTCATTCTGGTTCCAACGAGCTATTACGCTAAGATGTTATGTCAAGTATTCCTCTCGAAATGCGACCTTAAGCGTAATTATGTGAGTTAGGTACAATAATAACCCCATTTTTATGAGAAATATCGGAATGCAATGGAACATAAAGCAAGTTGTGCGGAATCAATCCAAACGATGGAAGATGGCAAGTGAACTCCTCCTAACCCCATAAAACATCTCCAAAAGCCCCTGCGCCTGCTGATGCCGTAAACCTGCACCTCTGACTTGTCTGCCTCCAACGCTGAAAGTCCAACCTAACCATGCCATAAGGAACACCAGAAAAAGGAACATCACATTGAAACAGTTGTATTTGTAAGAGATCAATTGCTCAGTTTCTATCAATAAAATTTCTCAAACAAGCAAAGGATTTTCCTAGTTGGGTTCCCTAAAAAATTAGTTTTTGAATTCACTGTTTTTGTTTATTTTTGTTCCTATTCCACTACAAAGTTTACTTTTGAAATTCTATGTTTATATGAAAAGAAATTATACGTCAGATTGTTCATATTAGTAGATCTGAATTTCATGGATTTTCTACATTTGTTGAGAAATTTGAGGACTTCCATGAGGTGTTTACACAAGATCATAGATTGTAATGGTTGTTACAGGTTGGTGTGACATTAACCACAATATTTTATTTCATCAGCATCCTACATGATGAGCCACATGTGCCATCTCAAATCGGATTCTAACATGGTCATCCCATATGTGTGGGTAACATCATACAAAAGGAGGCTCGCTCTTGTTGTTTTGTCCATTTGCTCTCTTGGGAGTGTTGATTTTTATGTACCATCGAGACGTATTTTGGCATGCCAAAAGGCCTCCCAAGTCAACCTAGAAAAATAATGGAAATTAAAATAAAATAAATTTTATTTTTGGGTTTCATGTAGGCTCAAAGGGACCAAGTTGGCCCCACCATGAAACCGTGTGTCCCTTGGGTTAAATACACCCATTCAATTTGTATATATATACATAATGTGACACTTTATTTGTCACACACTCACTCATCATCTCTAGACTTTTATTGTAAATATTGCTGAAAAATAATTTCTTGTAAGCAGAAAAGTTGTTAGGTTTTTCCCAAGGTTGGGTTTTACGAGAGTAAATTTGTTGTCTATATTGTGCATGATTGCATCTATTTGATCACAATGTTTTTTATTACATTACTGTTGAAACTTGAAATCTTCTCTGTATAATTGCTCAATAATATCAGTGGTATAAGATCAATTGTCTGAAGATTATTAAGTAGTAAATATCATATCAAAAGATTGGTTTCTAATGTGCATCTATTGTAGAAAATTCAACATGGTCTTAGAGCATATTAAATAGGAGCCTAAAAGACAAGCAAGAAAGGATATGTCCCAAGAAAAGATTGGATTTGTGAATGTTTTGGCTAAAGTGAATGGACATATTCCTCTTTTGGAGATAGCTAAACTTGAACCCCAAAGGGGACAAGTTAGAAAGGATTTCAACTTTGAAAAAGAGCCCGAGGACCCTCTAGTTATCCTACAAAACATGTATAACGATAAAATAAATGGAGGGCATGAGCTATTCTTCTTGTCTCTAGTGATAACCTCATTTTCCACAAGTGTATGCCTCACTCTGGTGCTTCTGCTAATGTAATGCCTCTAAGAGTCATGAATCAATTAGAAAGGGAAATCACTAGACCTTACAAGAATGTATGTGGTTTTGACTATAAATCTATACATGTTTGTGGCCTCCTGAAGGATGCCAATGTTCTTTGGCTACTAATAAAGATATTTGTGTGTTGATGGATATTGTAGTCATAGATGTGATAGTTGTCTAGGAAATGGTGTGCCTCAATTGGAGGGCAATTACAAATGGCTCTGTCATATGCCACTATACCTACAATTGATGAAGCAAAAATTCATCCTTTACAGGGAACCACATATGCCTAAGCATGTGGACGATATGCAACCTTTCACTTTCCCCAAGCCTGTTGTAAAACCAAAGGTTACCAAACTTCCTAGGGGTATACATCAAAATCATTTCAAGTCAAATGGCCCTGAAAAGTTGAAGTGGATCCTTCACTAAATGTTTGTCAAGTAAAAAATATCAATAAGAAACAAACATTTCAAAAGAAACAGTGGGTTAAGAAACCAAGAATACCAAGTAGGTGTGTGTCATCCACAAAAACCCAA
The DNA here is from genome assembly GCA_000404065.3 of Pinus taeda. Classification (NCBI taxonomy): domain Eukaryota; kingdom Viridiplantae; phylum Streptophyta; class Pinopsida; order Pinales; family Pinaceae; genus Pinus; species Pinus taeda. The sequence goes on along the minus strand of APFE031676485.1, from coordinate 172,991 downwards.
AGGTGAGATGGTTGAGCCTTGAGGGTCATCTACAAAAATCCATAGGTGTAATAGTTGAGGGTAATCCAGGAAAACCCACATTATGGTTACAAGTGACTGTGTGATTGAAGAATTGTTGTTGAACTATGTACCAAAAAGACCCCAATGAATAGACAGATATAGTGGTTGGTGACCCATGTATTCAAGTGGATGGTAACTCTTTTATATGGACTTTAACAAACACAATGTTTATGTTTTGTAGGTACAAGACAAAAATTGAAGATGAATGAAAATGAAGACAAAAGACCAAAGAAGAAGATTACAAAGGCATAAGATGAAAACAGAGCAATAATGGAAAATATAATACAACATGCAAATGGGGCCAGTTCAAAAGACTTGAATAGAGAGACATTGACAATTACACATTGAGTTCACAAGTACTCATTAAGGGGAAGTATGAAGGATTAAATCCTGCTCGTGAATCATAAATAATGTCTAATGATGTATACCAATTGTAGAGGTCTATGTAAGAATGAGAGATGAGGAAAAAATGAAAGAAGTTAGGGATGAAGATTTGTTGAGAGATTCATCAAGATATTGTGGAGATAGTTATGACGATGGTTTCAATTAAATATCTATGACATAGTTATTATGGTCAATTGTGGTTTCTTAAGGGACAAGTTATACAATAGAAACACACACAAGAATGATTTGATTAATATAAATTTCCCTTTAGGGGTTTCCTGAGCATATACTCCCGGTGTCCCTTACTTCATATATATCTCTATTTAATTGTTATTGGTTATTAAAGCCAACATGAGGGTTTTGCTAGTGGATATTATTATTCTATTGTAGATGAAGATGGAGCTACAGCCTATATAAGGTCTTTCTCTCTTCATTAATTCTCATGGTTGGACATTTTGAGTTTCCCCTCCTCAGAGCTTCATGGATCTATCTTTCTTGGAGCATACGCAAAACGTAAGGGTTCTGGTTTCTCTCTTATTAATGCGGGGCTTATTATTTTAATGCTTTTAATTGTTGCTTATGTGGTAGAGATTGTTAGAACTTGCTAAAAGAGAAGGGTATTTCTAACTCAGTGGAAATGTTTCAGGTGAGAAGCTTCTCCCTCTTGACTATTATGTTGTCATATACATGGTGGTATTTTCTTGCAGCTAACATTTACTTGAGTGGGTGCTAGACTAATAATTCGTCGTGTCAACCATACCCTAACAACATAGTTTTGACGTGGCACTTTAAAGGTCCTCTTTGTATTCCTTACTTTCATTTCTAGGAATGTTAAGTTCTTGTGGCATGCATATTGTAGCCCTTGGAGTCTTAACCAATTATTGAGCCTTCCCTCTTGGATCGGCCTCCTGAATCGATTTCCCCTTGTTGGATACCTCCATCATCTTTTAATTTTTTACCATCAAACTACAAAAACATTGTTTTGCTAGAGCTATCCATTCACATCACCTTTAAGCTTTTGTTGTAACTGTGACAAACACTCTCCAAAAATTTTCCTACGCTTGAATTTTGGAGCCTCCTTGTGATCTTATAATTTGTCATTTCTAGTGGTTTGTTATCACTTCATGGTTGATTGATGTTTTCCAAGTGCATAAGTCTTCTTCTGAGGTTCTAAAGTGTTGAAGTCACTTGGTTGCACATACTTAGCTTTCAATGCATCTACAATCGCACTTCTTTCTAGCAAGCTTAACAGACAATGCCTATCTTTGAAGTCAAGCATTGTGCAGTCCTTGAGAGCAATACTTGCGCAGTCTCTGGAAATAGTGATTGTGTGGTTCTTAATGGCAGGCATTGTGCAGCTTTTGAACATTGCACGGCCTCTGGTCACAATGCTTGTGCAGTTGACAAGGACAATGCACTGCGCAATCCCTATAGACAATCAGTGCGCAATTCCAATTGACAGTCTCTCTCATTCTTAGTTATAAGTGTGCCATCATCCCAATGAGTTATCTCAACTGTCACTTTTGTGAGTTTTTGCTTTCATAAGTGTCGCTTTCACTTTCGCAAGTGTCGCTTTTGCTTTCTTTAGCTTTCGCATTTTTCATTTCCACTTTTCAAATGTCGTTTTCACTTATTCTTACTGTCACAAGTGTCGCTTTTGATTATTTCCACTCTTGCATGTGTTGCACTTAAGTGCATCATTAGAGGCAGCTCTAGCGCACCCTTCTGCATTAGCTGATCATATATGTCATAAGAATATGCGCTAGACACTCTCCTACACCTTAGCACATTTTCTGGTTGCAGTTGACACTTATGTCATAACTTGTATTCTAAGTGTCGCAAAGCTACGTTTCAACTTTTGCACCTAGAAATAAGTGTCACTTTGTTGTCATTTCAAGGTATGCATGTGGATTTTGAGTACGGTGCATTCTATTGGCTTGTGTTTGATGGTATACATGTGTGTGATTCAATTTTGAACATGTTTACATCATATTTTCTCCCTTGTTCCATTGATCCAACACTTAGCCAATTTTGGAGTTTATCCCTGTTTTCACATCTTGCATCACTCATGAGCATACTTAATCGTCCAGGCAAGTGATGAGTACTTTCCACACTCATAAGTCTCAATGATGAAATTCTTACCTCTCGGACCTGTGCACTCTGCTCATCTTAAGGATAGCCTCCTCCACCTGCACATTGAGCAACCTTTGAGTTAGACCATCAATCTGGTTGCTTAACCTTGTCAACTACGCAGTTCATGGCTCCCTCTACCCTGGATTGCGCATTGTACAATTACAGTGGACAGTGCGGCCATCCCTACGTCATTGTCACGCCCAAAAGCGTGGTCCCCTAATCTTCCTCTTCAACTACTATGCATTGCACAATTACAGTGCTCTAACCTTCCTCCCTGTCATCCTAACTCGCTTAATTGCACAATCTCTTCATCTAGTCAACCTTCTACTGCGCATTGCACAGTTCTAGTGGGAACAGATCACCTCTAGGTCACTGCAAACCTCAACTGCGCAATCCTTGGAATCTTGCCCTCAATCACTATGCATTGCATAGTTACAGTGGCTAGTCCTAGCCCTCTTGTTGACTGAAACCCCTCACTGCGTAGTACCTTGTCCTATCTTGCCTCGTACTAAGCATTGCGTGATTCCATTGGATAGTGAGGTCATCCCTCAACCCGTATGATGCTCAACTGCATAATCTTTGCCTCCTCTTCCTTGAACTGCACATTGTGCATCCTTAGTGAGCAAGATCACCACCTTGTCTCTAGGACTTCCCCACTGCGCAGAACCTTCATAAGCCTTCCCTAATTGCACAATGCGCAGTTCCAGAGGTCAGTGTGGTCATCCCTATGACCCTATAGTCCTCAACTACACAATTCTTAGCTTCTTGCTCTCAAAACTCTTGCCCGTTGCCTCATCACAGTCAGCATCTTCCATGAGCAAGCAAAGGTAGAATAGATGGTTTTTGGACTGATGTTGGCTTGTCATGAGTGGACTTCATCGGCTGGGGTTATCATTTCAACATGGCCAGGAGATCCTCAAGGGAGCTCATCAAGGATAGGCTACAAGAGAGCACTTGCGAAGGAGCAGAAGAAAGAACCATCATGAAGGATATAAAGGAATCTTGGACCAAGATAAAGACTTGGCAAATCATGCTGACTTGAAAGGTTCCAAGTTCCAACCCTTATCTAGGCCATTTGGAGGGTGAAGATGAAGTACAAGCAAAGATCCATAACGAAGAATTCAAAGTCATAGTAGCAAGGAGAAGAGCTTGGCGTTGATGAAACAAAGTCTTATGTCACCATTGCTAAGTCATGGCTTCTCAAAGTGTCACCACAAAAGTCATATGTGTCAATTTATTTTTCCACGTCACGTGGAATGTAATTATGTAATTTCCAAAAAATGATAAAATGTAAAATGTGTGGAAGCCCAGGGGTCCCACAAGCAATGTGAAAGGTCACTACAAAGTTCTAAAGTCATGTAGAAGCTCAAGGGTCACATTGGAATTTGAAAAGTCATAAGAGGAGCTCAAGAGTCATGAGGGAGGTCAAGAGTCACACAGAAGGTGGAGAGTCAACTCATTTGTTATAAATACACCCTCATAGCTCAAGTGATGGGACTTTAGACTTTTCACCTTGGCTTCTCTGGCTTAGCATAGGAGAGAAGATGTTTCTTTGGAAGAGTGAGTGGTGACTTAATGTTCCACTATTGGGGCTATTGTTTCATCGTTGTAATCGTATACCTTGGAACTTTCACTTAATATATGAAGCTCTTAGAGCCGGTGCACTTTCATGCATATGTCGTGAATGATTGCAAGACTATTCTTTTATTGTTTGCAGTGTATGTTTATGTTTACACATACTAATGAAAATGAACTATTTCTTTGGCTTTGGTATGCATCTTGTTGAATGTGCGTTATTATTTGCTTTTATCATTGTTGTGACCTTGTGAACTATTATGCAAGTTAATCAATGATTCTTTCCATGCTCTCACGTGTCTCTTTTAGGATAGTATTACTACTTTTATTCTAGAGGCTCACTTTCTCTTTCCCTTCCATGAAAGTACCTTATATACATTGCAATTGTATGCATCATAGCATCAGTTTACTAACTCCTTTCAAAGATTGTTTGTATAATCTCTTATGTTAATAATTGTAGGCAAGGGAAATTCATAAGAGTAATGGAAACCGGCCTTATTTCCAGGTTGGGGCTCCCACTCCAAATAGTGTGAGGTCTGGCTGGGACTTCATAATGGGGAGATCCCTTTGTTGGCAGACTTATAGCACTATCAACAGCTTCATTGATATAGCTTTAGTAATCCTAATACCTAGGGATAACCCCATTGACTCTGAGTGGAGCCAACAAAAATGAGAGGATGCGTTGTTTAGGTGACAATGGTAAGTTCCTACTTTTTCCCTCTTCACTTGCACCTTGTGCACTAAGGATTTTATCATTAAGATTAGAGGAGGTAACAAGTATAAGTTGCTCAATAACAAATAATTCATATAAAACAACCATGCTTCCTTGAAACATGACAAAAGATGCACATAAAACACGATAGAAATAGCCAAACTAATAAATCATTATAAAAATGCAAGAAAAGTTTACTAGATAATCAAATATGACCCTCATCTATTATCTTTCCTCTATAGGACAAGTCCTTAAAACACAATCATAGGCACAGTCGATCATCAAATTTCGGTCTCAAGTTTCATATATTCTAAAAAGCCTTGCATCCCCATTTGAAACATTCTACCTATTACAACCTAAAATGCAAGCCAAATTTGCACTTTTAGAAGCATTCTTTTTATTCACATTGCACTAACGTATATGAACTTCAGAGCATGCCATGGGTCATTTGAGAGGAGATGATGAAGATCCATGTGTTTGCCCTTTGTTTCACATAAGGCACAATATTCACATATTTTGAGGTATGTTTTGTTGTTGAATTCAAAAACTTGTAGGCAAGGTTCCATATGTAGGAGACATTCACTTTTTTCCATACTTATCTACATATTTTCAATATTCCATCGAGACACATACCCTAGGGTGGCGAGCATGCACCCCACATTTCCCACGCTTTCGAGATGAGGGGACGGCTAGCGAACTTTCACCCACATTCCCATTTTCTAGAAACTCGGGGAAACGTTTCCCCAATGTGAGGGGCGTGTTCCGCCAAAAGGGTTGCTTGTGGGCATCCACACACAAAAAGTGTTGAGAATCCCCCTTGAATTTTTCCCAAAAACAATAATTTATGAGTAAGGAAGCCAAATATTCAACCCTAGGGCCCCACTAATGCTATGTAATTAATGGTAATGTTAAACTCTTAAAGTGCACTTTTACGTAATTTTTTAACATTACCATTAATTGTTTTAGGATCTTTGAGAGTGGTTATAACCTCATTGAATTTCATATGGAGAAAGTAGAATTTTAGATCCCACTCAAATCCATCAGACTTCAACAATTTTCAAGATTTCAAAATTCGGGGATTGTAATGTTTCCACTGGATTCTATCATGTATGAGGGTATGGAACTAGCATTTAATCAAGAGCACCAAGCACTCTACATATCTCAATGTTCATTCCATTGATTGTTGAACTCCTTTGTCATACCCCTAGTAAAAATGCAACCATCGCTCAAACAAAATCTCGATTTGACATGTTAATCTTTTTATATTGTATTTTAAAGCTTAGAGGGTGATACTCATGATGAGAATCCCATAATAGACATTTTCTTTTACTATATGTAAGTATTTGTTGCATTGTGATATTTTTTGGACTATAGAGCCCATCTAGCACCTCTTTGTTGATGTGTTTTTGGTTCAAAGGTGGATTTCTCTCATTGTTATTTTGGCTATATGCACTCTTGCTATATATGATAAACTTTGCATATTTGTGAATAATAATGGATGATGAATTGAAATCAATGTAGATTCTAAAATAATGAATGATGAATTTAAATCAACATATACAATATTTTACTATTTCTATTTCATTGAATCAATTGAATCATGTTTATTATTATTATTATAATACCCTGATGCCCACTCATCCCGACCAAATTTCCCTAAAATGTGGGGGCACTCCACATGCATCCCTACTCCCATTTGTCTCCTTGTTCCTACATCCACTCGTCTTGGAAACTTGGTGGAACATTGCATATTTTGTTGGAAGAATTTGTCATTGTTGTCAAAGGATGAATAGGCCATTAATATGATGATGATATGCTTGAAAAAAGATAGTGAATTTGGATGCAAGACCTCTCCAGATTGGCAGCCCTCGTCATGCCATTTTGTTTGATAGATGGTATGCCTTGTGGATCTTCTTGGTTGGAGAGATATTCAAGCTTGAAGGTTGATGCCCCAAATGAGGGGTGTTCTTCCAGGTCATCATTGCCTTTTGTTGAAGGTCAAAATTGTGATATAATTTGCTCCATGTCCATATGTTCAAATCGGCCCCCATTATAGTCCTCATTTTCAAGAACAAATAATTAATTATCATTCAAGAATCTTCATGTCGGCGCCTGTAAATAAAAGGAATTTTCTTTGTCTCTTGGATCAAGTCAGCCCTAAACAATTGGATCACGTCGGCCCTAAACAATTGAATCAAGTCGACCCTAAACAGGCCTTCCTCCAAATGGTATCAATATACCCTAGACATGGGCATTCTAAGCAATCAATTTGGTGGATTAGAGGCATAAGATATCTGGAGCAGATCAGGACCTAAAAAGGGAAGAAATCTCCTTATATGAGGAGCAAGTATCAAGGCTAAAGCAGCGAGTATTTCTTTGATCTAAAGTAGAAGACCGAGATTTTTGTTAAGGCTTTTCTTTGAGTGTTGGACATCTGTTTCCTTTGATTTCTAAGGTAGATATGTGCTCCTGAACAGATCTGAACGTAAGGTTCCACCTAAGGCAAATTTTGGTATGCCTGAGGTAGACTTCGGCCTGCTCTGAGGCCCCCTTTTGAGACAGATGTTGACCTCCTTCAAGACTATCGTTGAGGAAGAATCCAAGCCCCTTCCTGATGCAGATGTTGGCCATATCCTGAAGCAGTTCAACATGTGTTGAAGACTGTTAAAAGGCCTTATCTAAGATAGATTGAGATATGTTCAAAGCAATGTTGCAGGAAGCAAGGATGCAAAAGCGTCATTTCCCAATAATCTAGGAAGTGAAGCATCTCGGAAGCATCTACTATATATATATATCTATATATAATATATATATATATATATATATATATATATATGTGTGGTGTGTGTGTGTATATATTTGCATTTATATGAAAAAAACATCAAAAATACCAAATTAATTATAGAAAACATGAAAACATGCATATTTTCACGTAAATCAAGATAGATATGGCATCCATTGTACATCAATGATTAATTATTCCAACATCAACCATCTAGATTCTAGATTCCTCTTCCCTTGTTTACCCTTTGCCTCTACTGCGATTCTCTAGGGATATTAGTCAACATTGCCCAATATTGATCAAACAGCCTAATCCAAGCCTTATAATATGGTAGAGAAAGCTTAACATGCTCTATCAATGATTTTGACTTGACTGAAAGGTACATTTTTGCTAAGGCCATGACAAAGGAGTTCAACAATTAACAACACCAACATTGGGGTACATATAGGGTTCGGTGCTCTTGATTTAATGCCAATCACATGCCCTCATACATGATATAATCCAATGAAACACCACAATCCCATTGATCCTGAAAAGTGTTAAAGTCGATTGAATTTCGAATGGGATATGAAATTCTATATTCTCCATATGAAGTCTAATGAGGTTGGAACCACTCTCAAACATCCTGAGTCATTTCATCGTAATGTTTAAAATTTAAGTAAAAGGATGGAAATGAAAGATAAAGGAGAATGTCACTTTTACTTTAAGAATTTAACATTACCATTAGGAAGCATCGAAGAAGCGTCTAGGGAGCATCAAGGGGAACTTTGGGAGTATTCGGAAAGCGTAGTTCCTCACATAATAGTTCAAAATTTCCCAAAAAAAACCCACGAAACCATGTGAACCGTCCACCTTCACTGGGATCCACACACGATCCACAGTGGATACATGCCCGAACCTCCACGGATCTGCACTCGATCCGCGGATCGAGTAGCCAGAACCATGGATCAAGCCCTTGCGGATCCAATGTTCTAGGAATCGCCAAAAAATGGAGGAACTGCGAATCCGATTTTCGGATCTGCGGTTCCGCCAAAGGATCGGTGGCGGATCCAAATAGGACGCGGTTCCACACCTGGATCCTTGGGGCGGGGGCCAGATCCTACAACTATGGTTCAAAGGCCCTATCTAAGGGTGGTTAAATTACATTCCTTAAGTAAAATAAAAAGGGCAGATTAAGGGCACCTTCTAAGATAGAGCTAAGGGCAAATTTTAGGGCATATCAGTGAGTAAGGAGGCACATACACAGTCCTAAAGTTCTATTGTAGTATTGATGATCTAAGGTATGAAATAGAATCCTTCTTTTATTATTGGACAGTATTTTCTTGAAGATTACAACAACATGCAAGTTGGACATGACTAAGGGGCAAATATGAAGTTGTAAATGATTTAGCATAGATAGCAGTGTTTGAGGGTTGTTGTAATTGGGTCACTATCCCTGCTACGGGAACCCAAAAGATCTTAGTCTATTTTTATTATTATTAAGGGTAGCAGGGTGGTGCTTGGCAAGAAAATTGTAGCTTCCTTCATGTTATCACAATTTTAGTCTATAATTTTTAAAGCGCTAACAATGGGAGTGTCAAAGATAGATTTGTAAAAAACAGGGAAAAGCATTGATAATGGGACAATTTCCACTCAAACCAATAGGTGACCTAAAAGAGGTTCCTAACAAGGCAACTACTAGGTTAAGGGAAATGGTGGAGGCTTAGCCCACTGTCACCACAGCTAAGTCTCCCTACTCTTTACGGACTTTCACCAATGGGAGGAGTCCCGATAGTGTAGGGATCACTTGTAAAGTATATGTCAATGGATAGGTGGAAAGTGACCCTAGAAACCCTTTCCCAAGGATGGAGTAAAGAATGGAACTTGCTTGCTCTTTAAGCAATGGACTTGGTCCTCCAGGGGTAAAGGGTGAGGATTGGAGGGTTGAGGGAGAACGAATAGGCTTATAGACGAGGTTCTCAATTCCTATAATCCTTGGAGAAACTTGGATTACCAAATGGTCCTTGACAAATAATATTTATTGAGAAGTGGGACCACACGAGGCCAAGTGGACCTAGCCCATGTTCGGGGATGGAATGCAGCAACCAATGTTGTTCCTATCCTGGAGGACGCGAAGGGAAAGGACCAAACAAGAATATTTACTTTAAAAGGTTGAATTGATCCTGTTGAGGTCTAGCCTTGGGGATGCCTAGGAAAAATTCGATCCTAGAGCTAGGGCTTGGGATTCCCGAAGATTCCACCATTAGAATTGCCTCAAATTTGGAGAGGGAGGGGATCCACCAGCGCAATAGCCTGTAGGAGATCGAAATTTTTCCTTGGGTCAATTCCCGGAAAATTGATGCCCTAGGTGACCTTTGAGGGCTAGACATGGTAAAAAGTGATAAAAGGCGAAAAAGTTGAAGGGGATGGCCACCCCTTTTAGGGATCAATGCCTAATTCGCTTAGGGATATAGAGTCAAGAATGATGATGAGTAAGAACTTGGTTTCTTGATCAAGGAGGCCCAGAAAGTTAGCTTCATCCAATGTTGAGCGAAAGAAAAAGAAAAGTGACCTTCAAGCATTTATACTTCAAAGCAAATGATGCAAGCTTATCGAGACAAATAATCTCTCGAACATTTCATTCATATAACATTGGCCCAAACATTAAATTAGCTAAAACATGCTCAATTCCACATTTGAATCATGCAGCAACTAGCCCTAACTTTAGCAGTATGCAGCAATAAGAATAATAACATCAAAATTCACTTACAATGTTATAGAGTATATCCAACCAGCATTTCGCTCACAAGACAAAGCTCCAAGACAAGATAAATAGCCCAAATCCATACGCCAAAATTCATCCATGTCCAAAAAATATCCTCCAAGGAAAAAATGTGAAGTTCTCTATGATTAGAGAGATCCCAAATCAAGTGATGATCCAAATGAATGTGTCTAACATCAATATATAGCCTCCTAAGGAGTTTGAATTGGCCTATGGGCCTACATTAGCCCCTAATGATAAATAATGTGCAAATAAAACCCCTATTGGTGACAAGCCCACCAAACTAGCTCACAAGTGTAAAAATAAGCCTCATTAGGGGCCAAATAGTAATATTTACATGTCGTGGGGCCCTCCAAAGGCCCAATAATATCTTGAAGTGACATATTGAGGAATAAATTCCTCGGAATATGATGGACAAGGGGGTGTCCCCTTGTTCTCCAAGTAGTAGACCTGTGGTGATCCCAGTGGGTCTGAGGGCACATAAATGACCCCATGGGTCTCCATATGAATCAGAGATGCCTATAGATCCTCTGCAAGGGTCCAAGTGGTGGAATGAATGCTGCCATGACATCATACAAGCCCTGGGACACCTGCAAAGAGTGTGGGGCTCTTGTGGGGGGCCTGCTGGGCATAATGTACCAAGCATATCACCATCATCCCAAAAGTGGATCGCTAGTAGTCTCTGAGCATCCATGAAGATCTGTAGAGTGTTGTCTGCTTCTATGGAGGCCAATGGCTCTCTATGCACACCCTACATGTGCCAATGTAGACCTCTGGGGGTCAGGATCCCATATAGGGAAACCAAACCCAAATGGAAACCACTTGTAATCCTGCATAAGATCTAATCTATCCCCTAGCTGTCCAATAAAACCAGTCATTAAAATAATCGGGTAAAAGAGCTTACAAATCATGGATAACAAAGTGGGCACTTCATAATGGCATGCCCTTTCGTAGTGCGCTTTGGCATGTGCTAGTGTCTCCAAGCTCCAAAGGGGGTTAGCCAAGTACCTTATTAGGTGGTTTCAGCCCTTAAAGGGGATAGTATGTACAAGGAACATCCCTCTAATCGGGGTGGCAAGTTATAAATAAGTGGAATGGAGTAGGGAATGAGAGGGGAAATCCTCGGCCACATATTGGGGCATAGGGGCAGCGAGATAAGGGGAAGCCCACACCAAGGTATGTAATGTATAGGAGGGAGCAATCATGGTACCTGAGGTACCCCGGCCTTGATTTTTCCACCCTTCGTTATATACCTTTTGCCTCTTATGAATTTTCTTCTGCTCGGGATTCAAAGGACAAGAGCATGATGTGTAAGATATAGTAGTGATCACCCATTTTAAGGTAGGGTGATTCATTGCCCTCCAAGGGTTCGAACAATCATGGGTTTTTGAATGATAATGGGCGCTCATCTAGGGCTAATGGAACCAGAGTGATGGCCATGGATTGGGGTAGAGCTCATGCATTGGCTTTTGCCCACGTGTTGATTATTTTGTCCCAGCCATCTTTTGCATTTTGTGGTACAATTTCCTGCTAAATGTGGCTAATTATGCTTTTCGCTTTTTCTTTTAATTGCTTCAACCTCTAAGGCATCATTCTAGGCCTAAACCAAGGTGGGGGCAAGGGGATATGGAAGCTAGCCCTATGTGGACCCAGAATGGGAATGTGAACCCAGGTGGGAGAAAAGATGAATGGGGGTATAGTGAGAGGAAAGGGAGTAGTATGTGCGAGTAAAGGAGCGGAACCATGCACCCAAAGTCATGGTTTCCCAAGTAGTACAATCCTAGAACCGAATGGTCAATAAAGGGGATCCCACGGGACTAAGATCAAGGTAACAACCAAAAGAGATCAAGGGGACAAGAGCACAAACTAAGCCGACTCTTTCAGCCGAATCCCCCCCATCAATTCATACCCAGAAGTATCCATGATAAGTAAACCCAACACTCAATTACCAAATGACAAGACATAACTTTAGATTCGGGAGGCCCACCTTCAAACATATGATCAATACAGGTGGGTGAGGGATGTGAAAATTTGGGAGACCCAAATTTCTACTGCAACAACTAATAAGTTTCTTCTATTTGTTAAATTACTGAACAAATTATTTATTGCATCCTACAGCAAATACCGAAACTAATACACTGCAGCCTTCACCAATTAAATTAAATGCGGAAACAAGAAAGAAATACACAACACATCACACTATTATTCTTGGACAAATGTCCCCGAAAAAACCCAATGTGGGATAACCGGTGCAGCAGCGGAGGATTTGAATTATTATGCAGTAGTAAATCTGAGTACAATTCGTTGGATTCCCAACTAACTATCTGATATAGAGAGAAACTAGGAAAAAGGTTAGTGAGAGAAATCTCACACAGTTCTAGGAGATTCGATTATGATGAGGGTCTTGTTGACTGGCCCCACGTTGCCTTTGTGCAGCTTTTGCGTCAACCCTACGTAGAACTTTGTCACTCTGGTTGGGCTCTGCGTCAATCCCTCTATTGACCTCTTGCTGACTAGAAATTCAATCTCCAAGCCTTCCGGTCTCACACCTCGACTTCCTACACTGAATCTCATCTCTCTTAGCTAGAATTCCAACTCCCTCTGAAGCTCTGCATTGCCTCTGCATGGCACTGTGTTGCCTCACTGAACTACTCTCTGCCTTGCACTCCCCGAATCTGGAAAGCTTCCTCCAATCCACTAACCCTGCCCCTCACTATAAGAAATCACCTTGATCGATTCTCTAGCAACTGTTGCACTACCCTCTCTGAGAAATTCGATCTCTTGATCTTTCTCCGATGTTTTTTCCAAATGCCCATCGAAGTCCTTCTTATAATCCTCCAGTTGAATAATCAACGGCCCAGATTAGATTTTAATCAATGGCTCGGATTATTTGGACTCGATCTCCTTCTTCTTCTAGAAGTTTCACCCTTAGTTTGATTAATACCCTTTAATTATTTTAATTTCCTCAGTTTAGACTTAGGCACCCATTAAAAATAATTAATTATTTTAATAAAACTGTCTCCGGGTAGAATTTCGCAAAACGATTATGGGTATTGTGGAATACATGTGTCCTAGCCTTCCTGCAAATTTTGAGGCTTAGAGCACATCCGATGCTACCAAAAATGAACAAGGGACCACATGGCTAGCTCAAGTGGCAGAGAAATGGCACAACGAGTTAGTAGGAGGCATCACGGAGCTGCCAGTTGAGGCTCATCATGGAGAAAAAAAATTCCTGGGAATATCACCCACAAAGTGGTGGGTAACAAGGACTATCAATGTTATTGTAGTTTTGAAAGTTTAAAAATGTCCTGACCATGTGAGTGTCAGCGTTACGATGTGTTTAAAAATAAAAATTAAAAAGGAAAATGTGCTGACAATAGGAGTAGCAGCGCGTTTTTGTAAAAATGGTAAGTTAATACGCAGTTTTTTCCTGTACAGCACAGTAATTTTGGGCACGCTTTCCAAACAAATGAAAGCATTTTTTTCAAAGCCGAAAGAGCCTTTTGTACGTAACAGACCCATTAAAAAAACCTCTCTCGGTTTTCTAACATCTATCATGGTTTTGGAGTTTCGAAGGCATCACTAGACCCTATTTTTCAGGAATTTATGAGGAAAAAGCTCATGGACAGTTGTTGACTTAGATGCCACCTCATCAAATTCGACTTGGTGATCCTTATCTTCAGCGATGAATCCAACAACAACATGATCTTTAGATGCAGATAGGATTGGAAAGTTTTATATGCATGTATTTGAGATATACGTTGTGACTTTTAGACTTTGTAATTAAAGTTTTGCTACAAACTTGCTTTTAGTTAGTTTGTTTTTTCTTATAAAGATAGGGATTGTGTAATGAAGAAGGGTTGGGAATTTTTGGAAAAACCTTTGATACAGTGTATACTTTTTGATATCAAAATATATTATTGTGTTCAGCATTATTTGTTCAGAGTTACAAAGATTCTTGTGTGATAGGTTTCCTGTCTGTCTTCTAGTGTTTGTCATATTTTTTGTTTCATTATCTTTTCCACATGTCTTCTACATTTTGGAAATCAAGTTTGTAAAGTTGAACTCTCTTTGTCAGCTCAAATTTACTAATGCCAAGCTGCTATATGTTTTCCACTTAAATATCTTTAACAAAATTCATTAATTGCACTATTTTTGGTATTTATCTCTATTTGCTTCTACCACAGCTACATGATAAATTGTCTAAGAAAATTGTTGCTACCTTGCCTTTGTATTTTGTTCATATATCTTGCCAGCAGTAATGGAATCCATGCCCAATGGTTTTTCCTGTCCTTTTCCATACCAACGTTGCTTAAATCCAATTAGAACAAGTCGATGTGTTGAATACATAACCAGTCATTTTGACTGTGTTATAAAATGGATCCCCCTTCAAATTTTAAGGGCTAGCTTTCAATTCAAGAGATTGCTTAGAGGTTACCTTAGAGTTTTTCCCACAGTCAGGGTTTTCTCTAGGTGATAACACTTCCAAAGGTTGTCGCCTCCTTCCAATGGGAGTTGGTAAACCAGGGGTTGTAGCCCTTCCAGCTGTAGCTGGTAAAGTCGGGAGTTATAGCTCCCTTTCAAGATATAAATAAATTTTTAATACAAATCTCATGTACTTCTAATGTGATATGATTGGTTAATGCTTTGTGATATTAAATTGTAAGAAAAAGTGAAATACTAATTCACCCCCTTCTCAGTGTTTCCACCATATTTTCATGTATGTTTCTCTAATGGAACATGCCTTTGGGGCACCTTCATAGTTTTCAAGGAAAAAGTACATATTTGAAGACATTTCTCATCACATGGGTTCATCTTACATCCCACAAGGAATTTTTTACATATGTTGAGGCATACTCATCATTGTTATTGTCTTTGGGCATCATCAACAAGGAAACAAAGATGTTTCTAGAGAATGGCACCATCATTCTTATGCAATGAAATCCCCATGTATCCATCAAAATAATGAGTGTTGCTTCCTTGAAGAGATTTTGACCATCATGAGAGTCAACAAACAGGTTTTTAGAGAACTTCCCTCCTTAATATAGACATCTATCACCTAAGAACCTTCTCAGAATGGCTAAAGACTCTTCAAGGAAGCAACATGCATCATTTTGATGGATACATAGTGGTTTTCATGGCATACTCAAGGGACACATGCAAAAGAATAGAAATGCCTTAGTCAGGCTACTGACACTTGGCATTCATATCATGCATAGCATAAAGGAGGACATTTTGAGGGGCACTACATTTAAAAACATCAAGAACAGTTGCTTTGTGTCCTTACAAAGAAGAGCAAATATCTTTCCATAGAGTGCCCGAATTACCACCAAAACAATGCCAATAGATGCACAGTAGCCGCAACATTTTTTGCGAGAATGAGATTTCCCCCCAAGCTTAATTGAAATCTTGTAGAAGGAAAAAGTGAATAGTGAAGCTCAATGAAAGGTTTCTTCATCTCTCATTTCTCTTGCATAGATAACCAGGGTTTTGCAAGTACTGCCATTGTATGTTGCTCCTGAAATAATCCTTGCAAAAGGACATTATTGCTCCAAAAAGAGAGCATACAGGCAGAAGCAAAATCATCCTTAACTCTTGATGTAACCTTCTACGATTAAAGATGTCAGCTGCTGGAATATTCCGGTTATAGTTATCCATTCAATCATTGAAAAAAGATAATCTGTAGTACGTTATGGCTCCTTAATCTCATGGAGAAATCAGATTTGAAGATATGATGTGTTGTTGGCTGATCATTGAATTACAAGGATGTCATACATAATCTACTTCATCTAGGATTTTTTTATAACTATTGATTTCTCCTATGTTGCACGGGTTCCCGAACCCGGGGGTGGGGTTCTCGAACCCAAGTACCGGATTCTTGTATGGGTGCTTCTGAGAAGAACCCATAAGAACCGGGTTCTCCATTAAAAAAATTTGGATTCTTTTGTCTTGACAGGTACAAAGAACCTTGATGATGGGTACTTGGAACCCCAAAATCGGGTTCTTTGTAGTTCATTTTAGTTTTTATTTTTAAATTTTTAATTAATTTAATGGGCTTCCCCTAATATTCCAAGTAGCTAGTTCTGCATCTTTCGAGAGGAATTTGAGTACTTATGCCTTTATCCATTCCGTAAAGAGAAATAGGTTCGGCTCAAAGAAGGCAGAGAACTTAGTGTACATTCATAGCACACTTTGTCTCATATCTCAAAAAGATCTTGGTTACAAGGAGGGTCCTTTCAAGAGATGGGGCCAATACACAAATGATGCTATGTGTGTGGGCGAGGAGATACAACCAGATGGCCTTATTGAGCTACCTCTAGTTGCTATGGATGAGAAGAAAGAGCCTCAAGATGAGAGTGATTCCTTACTTGGAGAGCATGCTAATTGAAGATCTAAGTGATGTTGATGACATGGCTTGAGGAAGCCATTGATTCACATTAGCTAATTTATTTAATATTTTAAAAATTCCAGTTTGTTGGAGATGCCCACGGCAAATTTTGAATGTAGAAATGACAATGGACATATATCATGATTCTACTAACATGTAAACTCCAATTTGCACTGATATAACACTAGAAAATTTTGAAATTTTCATTGTGAATGTTGAATGTTCAATGATGTGCATGTTCAATATATTTAAAGTTCAAATCATAAGTATTTAGTTTCTTGTTTAAAGTTGAAAAATATACAAATTCATTATATTATAATTTATAAAATATATATATATATATATATTATATATATATAAATTATAATATACCCCCGACGAACCCACGCACCCTGTTTCAGAGAATGACGTCCCCGTCCCCGTCCCCATCCCCGTCCCCGAACCCACGTTTCCTGGCAACATAGGATTTCTCTATTGTTCATCATTGCACATTATTACTTCACAGTAATCACATGGTTGTGATGATGCATCTTACATAAGGTTTCTCACTTATTCTTGCACAATATAAAAAATTGTTTTTGCACTAATTGTAGAACATCAATGCATGTCTTATTTATCTCTTATGCATCATAATCAAGCCATCTTGCTCTGTGATTTTAACTCCATAGCTTAATGGATAGAAACCGGTTTTGATAGTCCATCACTTTATTACATAAATCTAAAAGTAACTTAATTCTACAAATCTGATTTTTATATCCGGCTTTGCAAGGACAAATTTGTAGTCCTAATAGGGAATCCCTGCTTGTGCCGGATAAGAACTGGCCTAAATTGATGACGACTACTAACAAGGTGACAAGGAGTCATCTCCTCAAGTTGCCCTAGGATTTCTGATTCGTGGTTGGACTTATCTTTTGTGCAGATCCTGGAGGTAACGCAACAATTCTCAGAGTCCCAAAAACATCGAAATTTACACTTTCCATTCCTCCCAAATTCATCCATAATCGAGATTCTACATAGATAGTATTTTTTATGAAAGTTCACAGAATACTTTTAGATCTTGGAAATTAGAATATGAATAAACTATCGTTAAATTATTATCTTCTCTGGATGAAGCATCAATGCTTAAGCATTCAAATGTAAGTTATGTTATAAAAGGTATTTTGATTACTAATACAAGCCACTGATTTGAATTTGGCAGATATTTTAATTATTTCACGACAATTGCCATCGCCTTTAATCCCCTTTCAATACATTAGTCATCTCCTTGTTCATACATTGAAGATTATTTTGCTTTGCAATTTCAAAATGTTATTTTACCCATTACCAAGTAACAAACCTGAGGTATAAAGTTAACAGCCGAAGTTACAATAGCTGACAGAGATCGTTCCTGTCCCAAACAACAACAAAATTAACATTTTATCTTCAAAGGCATGTATCTTGTATTACAAAACTAATAGTTTTATTACTAAATCCCACAAAATTAAACTTTACAATTCGAAGAGTTTTTATATTCTACAGATTGTCTTGACTTTGTCAGAGTGTGACTTTCATATTTAAATGCCTTTAAAATACTCTAAAGGTTGCCACTGTTTTCAGTGAACAAAATCTGTAGCAGATTGCACAAATCTAAGCATTGAAAGAAAGCTACTTGCAAATTTGCAGCTTAAAACCTTACCTTGCGTACAAGCTTATAAATGGTGTCAATAATAAAGAGCACTCTGCGACCTTGGGCAAGTTGCCGCCTGAAGAGAAAATATGAAAAGGCTATCTCAATATTGGGACAAGAGAAAGACATAAAAAAAAAGATGAATAATTTTCTTCACATTCAGCACGAAAACACCACAACTCACATACGTAGTCACACATGACCAGACCAACACCCATCAGAACACACTTCTACCCTGGTATCAACCAACCTAGCAGTACTAGCCATATCATAACGATAACATTCTTCATTGGTATCAATAAAAACTTAAAAGTAATCAACAGATTCAGAAGCAGAAGCACATTTAACTATTCTGTTGCCAACGTTAACCTTAGAATCAAGATATCCACTTACACATCTTCTGTCCGTCATCTGTGTATCAACCTTGACAAGGTATCATACAACACCATTCATATCCAGTCAAAAGAAAAATGCACAGGAAAAGTAAAAGAGATTTTATGTGAGTTAAATGGGATAAATGCCAACATTGATCTTAGAATCAAGACATCCACTTGTCCATCTACTAACCGTTGTCTGTGTGTATCAATGTTCACAAGGTATCTTATCTATATTTTACAACACCATTCATATCCAGTAAAAAGGAAAATACACAGGAAAAGTAAAAGTACCTTTAAGCGAGTTAAATCAGATAAATGCTAGCCATGAAGCACATTCCATGCACTTTTCAACAGGACAAAACTTCCTCAAAAGTACAAACTATACAACCTCAAGTTCATAAATTTATAAAGATTATACACCAAATTAAACATACATTTTAAAACCAAAAAAGATATAGGCACAACAATATCATGACATAAGTCTCCAACAAGAGGAGAAGCCAATCTTGCACGAAGCGGGTGCATTTTTGAGAAGTGAAGCACCAGAAGGGTCGTTTTTCAAAAATCCTCAGAACCAAAGCATCCTGGAAATGTCTTATATATATATATATATATATATATATATATGAGTGTCGAAAAAGTCGCGATAAAATCGGCAAAGTCCGATTTTTTGGGCTAGACGATTTTATCAGCCGATTTTTTCAAAAACAAAAAAAAAGACCGCGATTTTATCGAAAAAAGGGGGATGTTATCGGGAATCGATTGAAAAACTCGTGAAGCCCACCCAGGCCGCAGATAAGTGAGGGAAAAGGCCCAAAATCACACTCATTTTTCACTCTTCTTTCTGCGATTCGTCCCTGTGGAGAGAGGAGGTGTTTGCCATTGGCCAAGACGAGAAGATTTACTAGTTTTGTGGTGTGGATTTGGAGATTTGTCCACTGCTCAACATGAGAGACTCAAGGTGCCAATTTGCTGCTGCTAAGTACGTATTTTAATTTCTCTCTGTCTTTGTTACACAAATGGCTTCTTAGATCTTTCTATTAGTTTGTTTTTAGCTTATTTTTGCTTAGAAATTTGAATCAAAACATTGTTTAGAACCTAGATTGAATCCAAACTTCAAAATGTTTAGATTGTTTACATGTTTCAAGAATCAAAAATTCAAACTCTTGTTTAGTGAATCTGAGTGTGTTCAAGTAGTGAGAAGAGGCATTTAAAATTTAAAATTAACAATTACATTTATGTTTGCTTCTTATGTGATGGACAATTTTTTAGTTTTCTAAAAAAAAATTGCACACTAGGTTCAAATTCAAGTTCAAAGTTTCAAACAAAATGCCGAGGAATTTGGACCCTATGTGGGAATATGGTGAACCTGATCCTATACCCGACAGTGCGGGGGTCAATAGACAATATTTGACTTGCAAGTTGTGTGGCAAACATATGTCAGGGTGTATCAACAAATTAACTTTCCATCTAGGGCAAATTTCGGGGCAAAATATAGAACTTTGCCAAAATCCAACTCCAAAAATCCTCTGGCTGGCCATTAAATCATTGATTGATAAAGAGGAGGGCAAAGACAACAAGGCAGCGGTAAAAATCCAACTTGTAGGGGCCTTGGGAGTGGGGGGAGTTAGAGTGGTTCTTAGACGTCACATTCCACACCCACATGGCCCAACCCCTCAACTTTCTCATCTTTTTTTGTTCCTAGAACCACACCTGGTGCACAACCTAGTATCAAATCGACACTTAAAAAAGGGAAAAGGCAAACGCTGACAGGTTGGTCAGTAAGTGTCTTCTATGGACTGATGTGCCTTTCAACATTGCCAAGACCAACCCATTCTACCAACCTATGTTTGATGTTGTTGATGTTGTTGGTGTTGTTGGCCCGGGGTACAAAGCGCCACCTTTGCAAAGTTGAGAGGGCATGTTCTTCAAAATGAAAGGCCGATTGCACTGCTAGATTGGAGGAGTTTAAGGAATCATGGGAATAGACTGGATGCACAATCATGTTATATGGTTGGCCTGACCAAAAGGGTAGGACCCTTCTTAACTTCTTGGTTAGTTGTCCCAAGGGGACAATGTTTATGAAATCTGTTGATCCATCTGCACACATTAAAAATGCACGTTTATTATGTGAGTTGTTGGACACTTTCATTCAGGAAGTTGATCCACAAAATGTTGCCCAAGTCATAGCAGACAACTCTGCAAATTATGTTGTTGCTAGCAAGTTGCTTATGGAAAGGTATCCTAACTTGTTTTGGACACCTTGTGCTACTCATTGTATTGACTTGATGTTGGAGGATATAGGTAAAATTCCTTTTGTGAGGGATATTGTTGAATCATCCAGGAGAATAACAAAATTTATATATAATCATACATCTATGCTTAGCTTGATGAGAATATTCACCAACAACAAAGAGTTGGTGCATCCTGCTATTACATGATTTTCCACTTCTTTCATATCTCTTCAATCTCTGTTGAATTCTATGTGGGATGTGAAGAGCATGGTTCCTTCACAAGATTGGTGTGCTTTATCTATTAGCCGCAAACTAGAGGGAGAGAGCATATGCAAACTAGTTTTATATGATCAGAGCTTTTGGGCAGGAGTAGAGGAGGTGTGTGCCAAATCAAAACCTTTGTTAAGGGTTTTTCGGTTGGTTGATGGAGACAAGCCCACAATGGGCTGCTTGCATGAGGCCATGGATAGGGCCAAAGAAGTCATTCATGCCTATTATGAAGATAAGGGAGACGAGGAGTTAGAGAAACAACGGTCGGTATGGAGAGTGATTGATGAGCAATGAAACAATACTCTCCATCACCCCATTCATGTTGCAGGTATCTACCTCAACCCCACAATTTCTTACTCATGTGGTTTCAGATTTGATGCCGAGGTAATGGATGGATTCCTCACTTTTGTGAGAGGATGGTGGCATCTAAGCAAGGATGTGAACAAATATCTAAAGAAATGGAGATATATTGGATGGTAGGTGCCGCATTTAGTTTTACCATGGCTATTAAAAATAGGACAACCAAAATGCCAGGTAAGCTTCAATTTGTTTCAAATCTCATAATTCATTATCTCTTCATAATTGGCTTCAAGTTTAGAATTCCAATGTTTTAAATTTTATTTTTTATGTTTCTCATTTTTCTTTTAACTTGTACATACTTGGTGGACAAGCTATGGTGGTAGAGTACCCCATCTCCAAAAGCTTGACATTCGAGTGCTCAGCCAAACACGCAGTTCCTCTAGGTGTAAATGCAACTAGAGTGTATTTGGCAAAATACACAGCAAAAAGCGCAAGGGGTAAAAAAAATTCGAATTAAAGTTTTGAATTCATTTTATTAGTTTTAATATTTAAATTTTCTAAGTACTAATTTACAATCTATGACCCTAATACAGATTGGAGTCCAAACGCCTCAATGACATGGTCTACGTCTACTATAATCTCTAATTGTGGGTGAGACAACTTCAGAAAACTCCTGATGAGGAAGTCATCTCATTGGACAATATTTATACCATTGTTGCATGGAGGGTCGAGACTAAAAGGCCTGCCATGGACTCGATCCTTGATTGGTTAAACGTGGATCCAGAGGCACTAGCAGCAGAGTAAGTAGCAGTTGCAGGGGAGGGAAAGCCAGAGGTAGAGGAGGAGGAGGAGGAGGAGGAGCAAGGTCAGGAGGTAGAGCAGGAGGAGGATGAGGAGGAGGTGACACCATCTAGGAAGGGTAGCAATAGGCGACAGACGCCACCTCTTTTTTTTTTGCTTCTAAAGGACGATAGAGTCCATTTGTAGCCCCACGGGCAGGGCCTTCTTTCTCTAGACAAAAAGGCAAAGCCATTCCCTCTTACCATGAAAGGGGCAGAGGATCTCAGTGACTGATTACTTTATGACATGTAGATGACTCATGATATAAATTTATTATTTTTTTGTTGATATTTTAACTCTTGAGAGTTGACACGGAGTCAAGACTCAGAAATTAGGACTTGATTCACTATTTTGATATGTGATTTAGCACAAGACTTCTTATACATATTATATATTAGATTCCTTTCATGTTTATGTGGAAATGCATTTATTTGATGTTTTGGATACTTTAAATGCTAAAAAAAAATTACAAAAAATGAATATTTTTGTATTTTTTTAATTTTGCCGAGTTTTTGCCAATTTTTTCAAAAACCTCCCAACTTTAACGACTTTTTCAATTTTTGGACCCTTGTTGATTTATTCCCGAGGTTGACTTTTTCCACAAACACACACACACAGATATAGATATATATATATTCAAAAAGTACATCCATAATGTCAAATCAGTGGCAGAATATATGAAAGCATTCATATTTGTACATAAATCAAGATAAATATGGCATCCATAGTAGATTAATGATTAATTATTCGAGTATCAACAATCTAGAATCTAGATTCTATCATTACAAACAAACACACAAATCTTTAAGTCATATAATAGAAAGTAGACGATCAACATATGGAATGAAATAGATTATCTAGAAATTGTCAACAATAACATGATCAAACAATTATATTTACAAAATAGGCCATATACACACCAAATTATCTAGATCAAAAGGTCCAAAACAATAAATTGAGCTAGTTGCTAAACATCTCTCTACAGAAGAAGTGTTCACCAATTGTGAAAGCACCCATGTTGCCAAATGTTGTAACTATGGGATAGAACCAACATGTGTGTTAGACCACTCCTTGACAAACAATGTTCCACCATCATTTGTATCAAGAACCTCATCATTAGTATCACCCTTCATTCTTCTCCTCTTGTCTAGCGTTTGTCTCTCCCCAATTTTGATCAAAGTGCCTAATCCAAGCCAATGTGGTAGAAAAATATTAATATCTCTGATCAACGATTTTGGTTTCAATGGAGGATACACTGTCTCTAAGGCTATGACAAAGGAGTTCAACGATCAACACCACCAACATTGGGGTACATACATGGCTTCATGCTCTTGATTAAATGCTAATCACATACCTTCATACGTGATAGAATCTAATGAAATGTAGCAATTCCATTGAACTTGAAATACTAGAAGTTTGGTGGATTTTGAGTAGGATCTAAAATCCTACTTTCTCCATATGAAATCCAGTGAGGTCGGAACAACTCTCAAACACCCTAAGTTACTTAACAGTAATGTTAAAAATTTAAGTAAAAGAAAAAAAATGCAAATTGAGCTTGAAGTATAGTTCCAGGGACACTTCGGCCACGGTTCTGCATAGTGTGCAGTTCTAAGGCTTGGTGCATTGGGAGGGGTGCGTTCCTGCAACATTGGGCGAAACGCTTAAGAACCTTGATTGATATTAATGCATTAAGAAATAATGCCCACAATTAGAATTTGGATGATGTGGACCCCTAAGCGAGGTTATATGTTAACTCTTAAGGCTTATAACTTGATTGACAAGCCAATATTAATTGATGCAGAGGTGGAAAATGTTGTATTAGATTAACTAAGCAAGGTTGTGATGAAAATGAAGGCACCATTCTTCTTCATAACAGGAAATGATAAACAACCAATCTTAGCAAGTTAGCACATTGTTACCCAACTTTTAGCAAGGGTACATATGCACAAATTCATTTTTGGCAGCACCATTGCAAGCCCAAGGAATGCAAGTCTAAAGCTTTGTAAAAATCTTGCGAGATGATGATTCTGTGAGAGTGTGTCATAGATCCTCGATGGTGGACAATCATGGTCAGTCCTCCTAACTTCATCTTCATGGTGCTCTGGTTTTACGACATTGTTGACATCTCCCTGGTGGGTAGTAACTCCCTCCCTTGATGAGCATTCTTATGTCCTGGGATGGTCTGTGGACATTAACGAGGTGGATCAATTAAGACACATGATTTATGGCAATGCTTAGTGTCTAGCCCCATAAAGATGATCATTTATTGTACTTTTCCCCTCATTACCCCTTAATCCCAACACACCTATTTGAGCCCCACATGGTTGTCTCATTAAGTTCGTACACATTCCTTGGCCTTGGTGTATTCACCTTGTCAAAGCACTTCATCATGGAAGGCTCGGATTAATTAGCAAAATTTCTCCTTGCCACATCTCAGGGAAATTTTTAGAAATGACCACCCAAAAGGAAGTTATGCTCAGTCAAAGGGGGTTGTCTTCTTCTTATGGCAAATGTGCGTTTGTGAGAGACTTTTGTGGGTAAAATTGGTCAATTCGGTCAAGTGAGCAATCAAAAGCCATCTACAAAATATTTGCAAGAGAACCCATGTTCTAGAATCTTCATATCATCAACGCCATTGGAGACATACACTTGGGGTCACTCTTCTATGGAGTCAGCCACATGTGTGGAGGTTAGGAAAGCCTTCCAAGCCAAGTCAAAGAATTTTTGGACCAAATCAAGGATGCAAAGTCAAGCAAAGTCAATTTCTTCAAAGTGGAAAGGCATGTTTCTAAAGGAAAAGGAAGAAAGCGTCTCTTTCAAGTAAAAACAAATAATTCAAGATTCTAAGGGAGATGTTGGAGGCTTATGGATATAGTTGTGGAGGGTTTGAAGGCAAGTCAATGGAACATTAAACCGTTGCTAACCATTGGAGGGTTACTTGTTGAATGAAGTTGTCAAAGGCATCATGAAATTGTCAGTAATGTCGAAGGAATAACTTAAGGCATATTGATTGATGACAAAGGAAGGCAAAATGCAAATCCAAAAAGCCCTAATTTGCCCCAAATGAATGGGTCTACTGTTAAATATCAAATTTATTCTTGAGGTCAACTCTTCTTAGAATGGTGACCAAGACATCTTTTAAATGAACTAAAACAAGGTTTAAAAATGTAATTTAAGAAGCCCAAATCCCCCACACGGATCGGCCTAGTTCATGGTTATTTCCAACGACAAAACTTGAACAATTTGGTAAGCTCAGCGCAGCCATCAAGCCTAATCTGTGGCATATAAAATACAACTAGACTTTGGCTCATTTACAAACCAAATGAGCAATGGATTACTTCTAAAAACTCGCAGAGATAAGTTGCAGGTCGAGATAGTAAAGGAGATATTAGTAAGGCCAGGTTTTTTGGATTGATTTTGTGAGAATTTCAGTGGAACAAGAAGATATTTATTTAAGGGTTTCTTGTGACGTTTTTCTGAGCCATTATTGCAGTGAAAGTGCCATGATAATGATTTGTTGAAGAGGACTGAGTATGTTGTATGTGGGCCATTGTCCCCGGTACGGGAGCCCATGGTCTTTATTCTTATCTTTTATCTTATAGGGGATTGGTGTCTTCTGTGGTTTGATGCCACAAATTCACTAAGTTGTTGCTTAGTTGAGCAGGTTGGAGCCTACAAAGTTGTTGAGTTAGTCCTCAGCTAAGTCACCTGACACGGGACACAAAGGACACAAGGATTCGAGTGTCAGACACGGACACCTTGACCCCTCGAAATAGGACATGTTAAGTCACGTTATATATTATTTTATTTTAAAATTATATATATATATATAGATATATTATATATATAAGATATTAAAAATTAGATATTTCATACACAAATTCTCATTCATGATACAAATTCATTGATTCAAGCATAGATCTTCATCTAGATGTAAGTTTTACAAAGTAACATTATGCATACAAATACAATTGTGACATAATACATATTCATCAATGATCCAATAGGAAAAAGACAAGATATTGTAGTTTTCTCATTAAGTCATGAAAATCAAAATGTGTTACATAGGAAGTAGCGATGCCAATGGCAAATAGAAATAGCAAATACAAAACAACTATAAGCCTCAAGGCAGTAGGTAGCTCATGAGTCATCAATCCTCATCATCAAAATCAGCATCATTGTAGTCATCATCATGGTCACCACTGCTCTCCTCTGTTGCATCCTCCTCCTTTGTATCCAATGTCATCTTTGCATCTGTTGGTGAAGAGGATGACCCCTCTACAGTATCACCATCATCAAAAGTGACAGGCTCTAGCACTGGCTCATTCAGATCCAAGTTGGCCAATGCCAACTCAACACTGTTGTCCAAACCCATATCATCAGCAAAGATATCCCACATATTTGTCTTTCCCTTCAACTACTCTTCTTAACACTAAACAAATTCTCATATGTGCCCCAAATCCTCTCGCAACAAGAGGATGAAATCACCTAAGACAAGAGCCTCATGGCTAACTGTTGTAGAGGAGGGCGTGTTGCCCCATGAGTTGCCCACCAAGAATAGGGCTTCTTAGCCCCCCTGTCTCTAATCACATCATATCCTGCAAATCGACCAGTGCTAGTGTAAAACTCTGCAAAGGCATCCTCCACTTCGTCAAGGGATGCTCTATCCTGAAAAATCTGCCTCGATGCATATTTCCTCCCCTGTGAAATTTCACCATCCATGTGAGGAGGGAATCTATGGGAAGGTCCACCATTCAACCACCCATGGTTGTAGTATTTTGGGTTCAATGAATGAGCCAAACAATGTAAAGGTGTGCAATTCTTGTCCCATCTACTAACAAGAATATCCTGTATGGTGGTGAAGAAGGCCTTTGATGATGTCTCATACTCGAGGCACTCACTCTGTAAAATAATGCTCCTCAGAGACTCAATCATGGAATCCCATCCCTCATAGACCTCTCCTAGGATGGGTTGGTCTGTATCTACAACTCGAAGCAAAGAAATGATAGGGTCCATGATCTAAATAAGTAGATCTACCGTCTCCCACCAAGCATCATCTAACACTGTGTCCTTCACTCTTTTTTAGGCTATTTGATCTGTCTTTCTCCAAAAAGACCAAAACTCTTAAATAACCATGGCCCCAAGAGTGGTCTTGACCTCCCTCAACCTCTTCAACATAATGAATGAAGAGGCAAACCCTGTATCCGCAATCTTCACCAATGATAGATTGGTGTACTCCTAGTAGATAGTGAGGGCATTTGTATGATTTTGTACAAAGTTGTGGATATGTCGTGCATACTCAATAATGCTTCCAATCCAAAGCACATCAAAAGCAATAGATTTAAGTGCTAAATTCAAAGAATGGACAATGCAAGTTGTCCAAAATACTTGTGGATATTTAGCTTCCACAATCATGCTAGCAGCCTTGCAAACAGGTGCATTATCTGTAATGATTTGCACACAAGAATCAACACATACATCTTCAATAACTTTAATAAACAACTCACCCATATATTGTGCATCCTTGTATTGTCCAAGCGCATCCACTGATTTCAAGAAGACACCATGAAGTTGATGAGTGGGTGTTGTTCTAGATCTTTCCATCCATCAGAAACAATGCTAACCCTAGATGTTGGCCATGCTGATTTAATAGGCTCAAGCATTTTGTCCACCTCTTTCTTTTCCTTCAATAACAATGTGGTTCTAAGCTTCTCTGAACCAGGAGGCACATACCCCGATGGAGCCCCTTGAGTTAGAGCTCGGCAAATCTCAATAAATAAAGGTGAACGTGCAACATTAAAGGATATGAAGTTCTGATAGAAAAAAAATGCAATGCTGAGATCAAGCTCTTCCCGTTTCTCCTTCTAAAAAATCTTGTCCACTGGACCAAGTGCCATTGCCTTTCCTTTTATTGCTTGTCCCCCACCAAAATTCTCAAATAGAAATGTGTTGGTTATTTTCCTCAAAAATGGAGGGTCTTCATTCTTGTTTTTTTAGATGTTGCAGCCACCTTTGCCATACAACCTTGGCCTCTTCTTCGATTTCCTTCCTCTTAACTAAAGACACCTGTGTACATGTTGCAATTCCACAACTTGGTAAAGCCAACAAATGATCTTTCACACGGTAATATGTGCTCATGAAATGATTTTTGCAATAGCTGCATTTCCAAGCAACATTGCCTCCTCCCTTCATCTTGATACTTGGCCCTTGCTCTCTTGTGACATATTTCCAGAAGGGATATTTGTTATCTTGAGGTTGTTGTCTTCTCTCAACATTTGACATTGTTGTTGCATCCCCACTTGCAATAGAGGGAACACTTGCAAACCTTGATGAAATTGGAAGAGGAGGAGCATCTCCAATGGGGACATTCTTCCCATTCCTTTGCCCCTTCCCTGTTGCCCTTGATTGAGCCATGAATGTTGTAAAAAAATAAAGAAAAAATGCACAAATTTGTAAAACAAATGCACATGCAAATTGTTGTAATAAAAATGCAAAAAAATAAAGAGAAAATGCACTTACATGTTGCTTGAATCACCTCCAAAATGCTCCCACACCCTTTTCTCTTCGCTCTCACACACCCACAGCAAGAGAAAACGAGTATTGTGATGTTAGAATGGCCCAAATCGACCTTTTATGGTCGCGTGGATCTCAAAAAAGCGCGACACTTGTCCTGGAATCAGGACACGATCGTGTCCCGATGGGACACGCTTGGACATGATCCCAGGACACGTGTCCCACCAAATCATGTTTGATTCACCCAATTCGGGACACTTGAGGGTTGAGGAATGAATCTGGTTTCTTAGGTCCTTGGCTAGGAGATTGGTGTCTCTTATGGGATGATGCCCATGGTATCATTGAACTGGTGCTCAATTAAGGGATAGTTGTATCTTGTAGGTCGAAGCCTACAAAAGTTTTCAGTTGGAGTTTATAAACTTGATTGTATTCGTTATATTAAGAAACGTTGAAAGTGATATTCTTCTAGTTATAAATCTTCTATGTTCATGTGTTCAATTTCAAATGATTAATGTAGTGATTTGTTGATTATAAATTAACCAATTGACTAAATATTGATTCACTGCCCCCTCCCCCCACCCTCTTAGCATTTCCAACATTACTTCTGTCTCAAATCACTCAAGATCACTCAACTTAGTTTTACCCATCACAAGTGTGTAACACCTAGGAGAAAAATTCTCCAAATTGGCTGGCCAGCCAGCCAGCAGCCCTATGACAATCCACAGATAGCTTTAAATTAGAGCCCTCTACCTATGCTTTGGTCAGTGCTCTCTCCCATCTGGGATGCTTCTTGAAAGAATATGGATAGTCTATCCGAAGGTACACTAACCATTTCATCATCTGCTTTCATTTAATGTTTTGGGGCATACTAATATGCATCGCAGGCAAAGTTGGACAATTGACCGCTCTTGATTGTACCCTTCTTCTCATGTTTCACTTAGGACATTATCCTTTGCCCCTAGTCCATTGTCACCTCCCTGAGGTCCTTACTTAAGGAGGGGTACTAATAGGAGAAAGTAATGGACATGACGCACCCAACATAGTCCATACTTGCCACAATCCATGATTCCCTTATTATCCAAATCCATTCCTTGGGCTAATTGTCATTGGTCATTGACAATGGCAACCTATATCCCTATCTTTGAGTCAGGGCCTAGAAATTTTCCCTAAAAGGTTGATCCAACTAAAAGAAAGATAAAAGCATATGAATCCATAAATAAAGAAAATCAAAAATGCAAAAGATGGCTAGGACACAATAAGCGTGTGGGAAAAAGCCTAGAATGAACTTTATCCCCCTCATTAGCCATCACTCATTCATCAGTGCTTCAAGCTCATCTGAACAAAGGAACTCTTGAATGTCCCAAACCTGATGAGTGATAAATTGCTACGTCTGGAGAGTTGGAAAAGAGTAAAGAAAGTTGGGTCTCCTAACCCATGCAAGAAAGCAATATAAATCGTTGAAGTAAAGGGCACACCAGAGGATGGAAAAAGTAGGTTGAGGAAAGGGGTAACTTATGCCTCTACAAATGCTCCCTCTTCTCATTATAGCACTTGGAGATATCGAACCTCCTTTAGCTAGTACCATGGCTACGACTATCTTCCTTAAAGTCTTGCCCACTCCATCACCAGCTTTATCACACGCATCTATGGATTGATGGGTCTACCTATGAAATGTCCTTCCCTTTGGGGCATGAAAGCACTTAATAGGGCTAATGGCATAATCTTCCCTATTACCCACCAAAAGCATGTAACGACGTAGGAGAACAAAATTATCCTACTTTGGACAGTTGGGCAACCAATAGCCCTACATTTGCTCAATATATCATGATATGCCACATTCCTTCGCCATTTGCACCAATCCATCGAACAACCAAATGGAAGGATCCATTCAACGTGCCAATCCCTTCACCTTGAATACATCCACGAACTGCCAGAGTGTCCAATAGTGTGCTCTACGAGCCCATATGCAATGTGTCTATTTCAGATAGCTACACAGCTCGCTAGTATCAGTTGCAAGACTCACAACTTCACTAGTGACTCTTTAATATAGTTACTAGACTTCACAAATGAAATCAAACAAGAGATTCTTGGTGTTACTAAGAATTTACCTCATAACCTTGAAAAGTTGTCTAGATTAGCATAGTAACCTAATGTTGTGTGCAAAAAGATGTCATGAAGGTAAAGAATGAATGGTTAATGGGAAAAAACAAAGTATAATGGCAACAAGAACATCCTAAATTATAAAGTCGAATAGTGGGTACTAGGATAATGTTGGTACTATAAATATGAATTTTGAGTACTCACCTGCCATACAACATTTCCTAGTACCACTTTTTTTAACTTATTGCATACAAATTAATTAAAAATTCTCGTTCTGCAGGAAATTTTTAATTATTAAAAAATCCTAAAAAAAACCTAGTGTGATTCCATGAGACTCTGGATAATGCCTAGCATGGTAATATACAATGACCCTGGACTTAGAAAACCACTCAAAACCCAATTATTAAGACGCACTCTAGATTTGTAAGTTATGTGTGAAAAAACGCAACTAATTATTTATCTTTGAAAAGCAAAAATAACTAAATAAGTGAAAAAAACACTCTGGAGCAACTTCCTTAGTAACCAGGTCCCAAGGGTCTAAGTTTGTTACATAAGTTCATCATGCTAGTGTCATTTTATACAATCCCCCAGCGAGGGAATGGAATTTGCATAGAAGAAGAGAGAGAAGATAGAGAGAGAGAAAAGGGGCAAAATTGTATTTAAGCCTTTTGAACTTCAAAAAATTTATTGGTGCCCTATCCATATGGTAATGGCGTCTAGTTCCCTGCTAGGTACATCTGAGCAGGGAAGACTCTCCTTATATTTGCTTTTATAACTTTCCAATGACTAAAACCCTATCTCCAATTTGATTGATGGTCAAGATCTAATATTGATCACTTGAGATCAACAATTACGACTTAATTTCTCATTAACACAACATAAGTCACATTTCAATCATTATAAAGATAAGAGTCATTTTAATTTTATAAAATAAAATTAATATCTAGAGAGTACCTTTTTCACACTTCCACATGCTTGACACAGCCAATATACAAGTATATGTCTAAGCTACAACTTTCAACACTCCCTCTTAGTGTTGAAATTTGGGAACTTCAAGATGAATTTCCCCAATGGAAGCCAAACTGCCCCAAATAGAATTCAAAGAACTATTATTATTATTTTATATGGCACAAAGGGAAATTGTTTGGGCAAGCGATCTACAAATTATGTGAAATGGAAATTTAATTTGAACTTTCCCTCCAAGAATTAAACGTTGGCCTCACAAAAGGAGTCACCATCGAATTATATAAATTAGCAAGCCTTGTCTCATTCATGACCATATAATGAATCGTATGGTTCAAAGACTTTATTCTGAGGCTTGATATTCTAATGTATCGTTCGCATTTTAATGCGGCTCATAGATTTTGTTCTAAGGTTCACTTTCTATGTCCTGAGGTTCTTACAAGTTAGGATGACTCGCAGAGTGCGGCCTGCAATTTCTATGCATCATATTGTTCCCTGGGCTCACATGTATATACTATGATTTCGCTATGGCATATATACTGTGATTTCACTCTGACATATATACTGTGATTTTGCTATGGCATGCAAACTGTGATTTCTCTAGGCATATATATTACAGTCTCGCTATATACCTCAACTCACAGGTTAGGGTCTCGACCTTCCTATACAGTGATACATGGTCTCGCTCTATACATAGAGTGACACATTGGTCTCACTATGATACATAGTGGCAGGGCCTCGATATGATTCTCAGTGGCATGGTCTCGCTATGATACACAACGGGCTTGGTCTCCATTTCAATGGCATTGCTTTACTTGATAATTACAATAGCTTGTTCTCTCGATGCTTGTGCATTTGTGGAGGTCACATCAATCTGCTGTTCGCATTTCTAATTACGTATAATTCTAGTCGTATGATATATATATATATATATATTGCAATTTGCTATAGTGCTATTCTATACATATTTGTGATTCGCTATAGTGGTATGTTGATTTTTGGGTAGCATCAAATGTGCTCTAGCTCCAAAATTTTGTGAAGGGGCTAGAACACATGAGATTTCCAAGACCCAGAAATCATTTGGAGAAATTCCCCCCGATTATATTTTATTAAAATAATTAATATTTTTAATGGAGTTCCTAAGTCTAAACTTAGATAAATTAAAATATTAATGGGTATTAATGAAAATATGGGTGAGAAACCTCTAAGGGACGAAGATCAAGTCTAGTTTAATCTTAGTCGTTAATTAGAGACTTAATCTCAGTCGTTGATTCTCAACAAGAAAAGTATAAATCGAGGCTTGGGGTCAGTTGGAGGTCACACACACAAGGATTGAGAGAATCGATTTTCTGAGGTGAGAAGTTCTCAAGAGAAAAATCGATTGGGGAGATCTTGCAACTAAGGGGTACTGATAGTTTGGGAATACTCACAGAGAGGCGGAGAGAAACTTGTGGAGGCAGTGCAGTAGCTGGGAGAGTTGACATTGGGCCAGTCTGGGCCCATGCAGCGTTGACGCAGAGCTGGAAGGGCCAGCGCAGAAGAAGAGTCGCCTTCCAAGCAGAAAGTTGGGGAGCTGTCAGGAACTGTCGGAACAGCTGGGAAAGCTGACGTAGTGGGCAAAAGTGTTGACGCAGAGCCTCAGAGATCTCCACGCAGGCCCACGTAATTACTGCAAAGGGGCAAAGAAGTTGTAGCCGGGGCCAGCCAATTTTGCTGCCGGATGAGCCTGATTCTGCCAAATGAAGTGAGGTAAAACTCACTCAGGTTCTCCGCCATTGTATTTCTCTGTCACTGGTTTGTCGTGAGGGCGACCAACATTTGTATTCAGAACTTCTGCTTAATAATAGAAAACACCAGTTTTCCCGCATTGGGTTTTTCTGAGGATGGTTAGTCCAAAACTAAGTGTGTCATTTGCATGGTTGTCTCATTTATTTTTCAGTACTTGATCTGTATAGTGGTGTAGGCTGCAGTGTATTTACGTTAATATTTTCTGAATATTTTTGAAAATAACTTGTTAAATGAAGAACACAAGTAGGTAATACAAATCAGATTCTTGCAATAGGATTTCTGATTTGTTAGATTCAGAAATTTTCACATGGTATCAGAGCAATTGCAGATCAAGGAGGACTGAAGCCATCAACAAAAGGACAGAAGAAAATTTGTGTGCAAAGGCAATTGTCTTGAGTGAGCGCAATTTCTAGCCGAGAGAACAGAGGAGGGGTGACACAGTCACCAAAGGAGGCTCACGCAGAGCCTGCACCAGCCTTTTTATGTAACGTTGTTGCTGCAGAGGGCAACGCAGAGACTATTGAGTCTCGATTTTCCAGTTGCCGAGGCTAGAGGTGCAGCGCAGATTTCATCTGGAGTTGCTGGTGGGGTGTTGATTTTGTTGTTACAGAACAGTACCTAGTGGGGCAGAAGCAGAGTAGAGGGAATCAGTTCCTCAGAAGATTTCTTGCCAAGAATTCTAGATCTAGTGCTAAGCAACAGCAAAGAGAGATCAGAGAGGGGTGGTTCGACAGTTGTTGACAGAAGGATTTCCGTGAAGGAAATCGAATTTCAGAGGGAGCTTGTTCCTTAGAGGATTTCTAGCGCCAAAGAAATCCAAATCCGAGTTTTGTTGGGGCAGTAGTGAAAGAGGGAGAAGAGAACCTGTTCGACACTCATTTGAGCAGAGATGGCAATTAATAGACTGAGCGATCAGGGCAGGTTAGATGGAGCATCCAACTTTGTCATCTCAAAGGCCAGGATCCTCATAGTTTTGGACAAAAATCGCATCAAGGATTATGCCTTGTGTAAGGACCATAAAGCAGATGTAAATACAGTAAAGGGGTTTTTATCATGAACCTGTAATTATTTTCCTAAAATCTTACAAAATTAACTAACAGAACTACTGAGGGTACCTACCCATGCACCTGCGGTTGATGATGCCTCCAGCTACCTTGTTTCGGTTACCAAAAGACCGAATCCACCCAGCCAAACTGAGCAGAACCTCGCTACTAAGTCCAGTAAGCCTCTTAGTTGAAGCAGACTGTTCCCCCATGCCTAGAAACCTCAGAACAATCCGCGCTCTTACTGTTGGTAACTCCAGTTTATCGATGTCCTCCCTTCTTCAGTTTCCCTTTCCTCCGTTCTTTTCCTTCCTCCCCCGACTCCCTTCCAAAATTCTTCTCGGTGGTTTATATCTTGTCTCTTGGCGGTGGCCGCTCTTCCACCAGCAACCCACCGCTTAGCCTCCTGGTGACACCCTTCCATGTCACGTATCATATATATCTCTTTTATGGTCACGTATATATATTTCTTTTATGATTTAATAAATTATATTTCTTTATGATTTAATAAAATATATTTCTTTTATGGTTTAGTAAAGTACTTCTTTTAATATAAAGATCATAAAAGTTATACTAAGTATTACTTTTATTAATTT
The DNA here is from genome assembly GCA_000404065.3 of Pinus taeda. Classification (NCBI taxonomy): domain Eukaryota; kingdom Viridiplantae; phylum Streptophyta; class Pinopsida; order Pinales; family Pinaceae; genus Pinus; species Pinus taeda. The sequence goes on along the minus strand of APFE031676485.1, from coordinate 137,506 downwards.
ATTATATTTTATATTAATTTATAATAATCTAAAATATATAAATATATAACCACCTTTTACGATTTAGCTTAATTTTAACATCTATCCTTTTATTGTTATGTTTACATTATACATTTTAAATTTAGTATCTACCCATTAATCATGATACATTAAGCAATATGGGTGTTGATGGGTGAATAGAACTTCTATTTGAAGAAGTGTCATGATATTTAATACTTATAGTTAATTTAGTATATAAATACTAGTGCGGTGTATGCGACACATGCATATGTAGCTATCATATGCATGCATGGTATGCCTGTTATTATTCTTGTGTTCTCTATATTTTATAGATAAGTCGTTACACCTTGAAGACAGTTGTTGTTCTGATTGATGTTGATCCTCTCAAGAAGAACGAGGAGGCTCAGGCCAAAGCAAAGTGCATAATCTTGGAAGGGGTCAAAGATCATGTAATACCATATATTATTGAGAAAGACACAGCAAGGGAAATGTGGGAGGCCTTGACCACTTTGTATGAGGGAACTTCCGTTCAGCAGAAGATTTTGCTTGAGAACCAGCTGAGACAGTTTCAAATGCAGAAGGGAGAAAAAATCAATCCCTTCCTTCTCAGGGTGCAAGGGGTCCGAGACCAGCTAACTTCCGTAGGGTCTGCACCAGATCTTGAATTCATCGTCAGGACTGCCCTAAATGCAGTCACTAAAGACTAGGAAACCTTTGTCCAGAGCATCTTGGGCAGGGCATCTCTTCCCAGTTGGGAGGAGATGTGAGCAGCTCTTCGACAGGAAGAGATCAGACAGTTGACAAAGGCGGGAAGCAGCAGCAAAGGAATCAAAGTCAAGAAGGAGGAAGTGGAGGATGCGGCTCTCGCATCAGCAGGACAGCAAGGGTAGCAGAAAGAAGAAAGAAAAAAAAAAAGACATATCCAAAGTCAGATGCTTCAGATCTGTGTTGATTTGGGGTAGCATTGGATGTGCTCTAGCGACGAATTTTAGTGGAGAGGTTGGGGCACATGAGATCTCCAATACCCAGAAAGAGTTTAGGCAGATTCTAAACAGATCAGGAGATATTAAAATAATTAATATTTTTAATGTGTATTAATATGAATCTGTGTTAGACTGGTCCAAAAGAAATGGATCAAGCCAGATATAATCTTAGCCGTTGAGTAAGGAATTAATCTCAACCATTGAGATGTCAACAGAAAAAGTATAAGAGGAGGCTTGAGGGTCACTTGGAGAATACACCGGATGATCAGTCATTCTATTCTCTAGAGCGGGGTTTGCTAAGAGAGATAGAATCAGTGATAGAGAGAGCAGCTGAGGAGAATTGAGTACAAAGAAACAGAGAAGGTAGAGATTGTGCCGGGAGAGCAGCGCAGCAACCAAGGAGGGTGATGCAGAGCCAGCAAGGGCTCACACAGGGCCATGCAGAGGCAGCCAAGTGTTGCGCAGAGCACCAAAGGGGCCAGCGCAGCTGACGCAAAGTCTCCCAGAGCTGACACGGGGCCTCCTGGGGCTGACGTAGGCCTAGAAAGGCTGATGCAGGGCCAGCGTGAGATAGAGAGGAGCTGACGTAGTCTAGATTGGCAGACGCTGGGGTTGCAAGAGCAGTTTGTGCTAAGGAGCCACCGAAAGGGTTTTCCGAGGTTTCAGCCAGGAGATTTCTCTTAAACTGTGAGGTATAGCTGCAAAGGAAATTCTCTGTTGGGTAGGCGAGTTTCAACACCCAGATTGTATTTTGATATTTCTTAATAAGAAAACCCTCAGATAGCTGCACCGGTTTTCCTACATTGGGTTTTTCTGGGGACATTAGTCCAAAAATAATGGTGTCATGTGGTGTGTTTGCTCTTGTTTCTTTTAGTTGTTGATCTGTAATATGTTGAGAATGCACTGGTGTTTATTTTCAGTATTTACTTTGTAAATAACTTGTTAAAGGAAAATAACAAGTAGGTAGGAATAAATCAAAAAAAGTGCATTAAGGGTTTCTAAACTAAGTAAATTTAGAAACTTCAACATGGTATCAGAGCGTGATTGCAGATCACAAGAGGACTAAAAGACATCAGCTGAGCGGAGCAATAGCAGCAATAAACAGTTGTCCCAAGGTGACAGAAGTTGTTTCTAGCAGCGCAAAGGCCAAGGAAGTGTGACGCAAAGCCAACCAGAGCCACGCAGAAGAAGTCGGGAACTACACAGAGCCTCAGAGAGGTCAGCGTTGCTGACACAGACGGCTAGAGGGTTGACGTAGGGCATCCCAGGGCTGACGCAAACCCATCTAGGGTAATGCAGAGCCAACATGGGGCAGAGAGGGGCTGACACAATTCACAAAGAGGCAGTTGCTAGAGTCTAGAAGGCTGCAGAAATATTGCAAAGTGTTGATGGTGATGTACTGTAGTCTAAACAGTACTTGACAGAGCAGGGCCAGAGGAGTTGTTATCAAGGGTTTCTAGCCGAGGAACCTGAATCAGCAGTGCAGTTGCACAAGACGATCAGAGTAGGGGGCATCTTGACAAGCGGCAGAAGGATTTCCAAGAGGGAAATCAGGACTCAGAGGGAGTCCAAAAAAGAACTTCCAGACAGGAAGTAGAGAATCAGAGGAGTCGAACAGAGAACTTCCAGGAGGGAAGTAGAGGAGCGTCATGGCACTACACAGGGTAAAATACCAAGATAGACTACACGAAGCATCAAACTTCGGAGTCTGGAAGGCTAGAATCTTATCAATGCTCGACAGGAATCGTGTCAAGAACTTCGCCTTAAAGGTTATAGCTATCCCAGTTGACCCCAATGATAACAACAAGTACGAAGAGGCGATGGCGAGGGCCAAGTGCATTAACATTGACGGGGTCAAAGATCATGTGGTACCACATATAGCCGAGAAGGAAATAGCAGTTAAGATGTGGGAGGCTCTCAAGAACCTGTACCAGCATAATTCTGTGCAGAGAAGAATGTTGCTCGAGAACCAAATGAGGTCGTATCAAATGAAGAAGGGTCAAACGATTGATTCCTTCCTCGAAGGACTGAATGAGATCCCAGATCAGTTGACTAATATAGGAGCGACACCAGATCAAGAGCTTATGGTGAGGACAGCCCTGAATGGTATCTCAGAAGAGTGGGAAGTGTTTGTCCAGAGCATCCTGGGCAGAGGGACTCTCCTACCTTGGGATGAAATGTGGTCAGCTCTTCGCCAGGAAGAGATCAGACGACAGTCAAAGACAGGTAGCAGCAGCAAAGGGATCAAGGTCAAGCAGGAGGAGGAGGATGTGGCCCTAGCATCTAAGGGAAAGCACGAGAAGCGAAAGAACAAAGATCTCTCCAATATCAAGTGTTTCCACTGTGGGGAGATGGGTCATTATGCGACCCAGTGCCCAAGGAAGAAGAGTAAGGGACAGTCTTCCGAGACTAAGGCAGCGTCAGCACGGGCAGAGAAGGAACTTTTGACAAACAATGACTGTGCCATGAGTGCACAGGGGCCACTTGAGCAGAAATGGGGAGACATCGAGCTGTAGTCAGGCGGACTACAGGCGATGAGGGGCAGGATCCTTGAGGTACCCAGCCTCTTGGATTAGACCTTGCTACGAGAGCCCCGACGAGCAGTAGCGGGACTGGCTGATGTGGGTAGAGACGGAAGCGGATGGAGCGGCAGAGAGAGCTACAGTGCAGGAGTCCCTAAACAGCGCAGAGCTACAAGGTTGCAGCAGTGCGAGAGGCACAGGAGTGTTGCACCAGTGCAAGACGGCACAAAGAGGTGTGCAACGGTGCGAGATGCAGGGAGTTGTTGCAACAGCGCAGAGGTCAAAGAGGGAGCACTTGTCAGCGACAGAGGGAGCTTCAGCATCAGGAAGGTCTCTAGCCCAACAAGGAGGTTTGTTGGAGGATCAGTTACTTACTCCTCAGTAACTGAGTTGCAGTGCAGCAGTGGGCAGCACGATACAACATGATGAGAGGAGGTGCAGTGCAGATGCAGTATTAGGAGAAAGGACCAGCAGCAGCACGGATGCAAAGGAAGCTGTCGTACAGATGCAGCAGTGACAGTGGCAGAACCATGGGCAGCAGTACAAGCGGCAGCAGTGCAAAGGATGGTGGGCAGGAAGGCCTAGCATCCGCACAGGTACCGATGTCGAATGATTAGAGTAATACTCAATAAGGAGTATTGCTAGAGCACAATCCTTGCTAAAAGGGAGTGTTGATTTGGGGTAGCATTGGATGTGCTCTAGCCACGAATTTTGGTGGAGAGGTTGGGACACATGGGATCTCCAATACCCAAAAAGAGTATAGGCAAATTCTAAACAAATCAAGAGATATTAAAATAATTAATATTTTTAATGGAGTCCTTAAGTCTAAACTTAAGGAAAATAAAATATTAATGTGTATTAATATGAATCTGTGTTAGAGTGGTCCAAAAGACATGGATCAAGCCAGATCTAATCTTAGTCGTTGATTAGGGACTTAATCTCAAACATTGAGATGTCAACAGGAAAAGTATAAGAGGAGGCTTGAGGGTCACTTGGAGAGTACACCAGATGATCAGTCATTCTATTCTCTAGAGCGGGGTTTGTTAAGAGAGATAGAATCAGTGATCAGGAGAGCCGTTGAGAGGCATTGAGTACAGAGAAACAGAGAAGGTAAAGATTGTGCTGGGAGAGCAGCGCAGCAGCCAAGGAGGGTGACGCAGAGCCAGCAAGGGCTCACACATGGCCACGCAGAGGCAACCAAGTGTTGCGCAGAGCACCAGAGGGGCCAGCGCAGTTGACGTAGGGCCTCCTGGGGCTGTCACAGGCCTAGAAAGGCTGACGCAGGGCCAACGTAAGACAGAGAGGGGCTGACACAGTCCAAATTGGGCAGACGTTGGGGTTGCAGGAGCAATTTTGTGCTGAGGAGCTGCCGGAAGGGTTTTTCAGGGTTTCAGCCAAGAGATTTCTCTCAAACTATGAGGTATAGCTACTAAGGAAATTCTCTGTTGGGTAGGCCAGTTTCGGCACCCAAATTGTACTATGATATTGCTTAGTAAGAAAACCCTTAGATAGTTGCACCAGTTTTCCCGCATTGGGTTTTTCCGGGGACACTGGTCCAAAAATAATGCTGTCATGTGGTGTGTTTGTTCTTGTTTCTTTTAGTTGCTGATCTGTAATATGTTGAGAATTTTTTGGTGTTTATTTTCAGTATTTACTTTGTAAATAACTTGTTAAAGGAAAATAACAAGCAGGTAGGAATAAATCACAAAAAGTGCATAAAGGGTTTCTAAACTAAATAAATTTAGAAACTTCAACAATGTCGAGAAATGGGTCATTTCGCCACGCAGTGCCCTCGGAAGAAGGGCAAAGAAGAGAAGTCTGACTCAAAGGTTGCTTCAATGAAAGCTGACAAAGAGGACAATGATGATGATTGCGCCATGAGTGCTCATGCACCTCTAGAGAAGAGGTGGGGCAATATTGAGCTGTAGTCAAGAGGACTACATGAAAAGGGCAGGATCCTTGAGGTCACCAAACTCTTGCATCACATACGGCTTTGGGAGCCCTTAATGACAATAGCAAAATGACGGGTGTCAGCTAGTGCGAGAGATGATGGAACAACAGTGGCAGAGCTAGAGTGCCCAAGTCTGAAGTAGAGTAGTGGAATGTTGCAGCAGTGCGGGAGGCACGAAGCAGATACAACAATAGCGTAGTAGCATTAGAGGGTCAGCACAGATTAGCAGCAGATGTAGCTTCAACATCACAAGGCATCCAGACTGACCAGCATGTCAAATTTTGGGTGGCTTTTCAGTTGCTTACTTCTCAGCAAATGAGTTGCAATGCAGCAGTTAGCAGTGGCAGTGATATGGGCAGCATGATGCAGCATATTGAGAGGGAGTTGTAGTACAAATGTAGCAGTGACAGTGGTAGTGTCATGGGCAGCAGTACAGATTGCAGCAGTGCAGTGGATGAAGGGCAGCACGTTGCGCATCAGCAGCGCAGAGGACAGATGTGGTGGATCAGTGTGATACTTCAGCTGGGAAGTAATGCTAGAGCACATTCCTTGCTAAGAGAGAGTGTTGATTTTTGGGTAGCAGCAGATGTGCTCTAGCGCCAAAATTTTGAGGAGGGGCTAGAACACATGAGATCTCCAAGACCCAAAAATCGTTTGGAGAAATTCCACCCAGGTTGTATTTTATTAAATAATTAATATTTTTAATGGGGTTCCTAAGTCTAAACTTAGGAAAATTAAAATATTAATGGGTATTAATGAAAATATGGGTGAGAAGCTTCTAAGAGACAAGGATCAAGTCTAATTTAATCTTAGTCGTTGATTAGAGACTTAATCTCGGTCATTGATTTCTCAACAGGAAAAGGATAAATGGAGACTTGGGGTCAGTTGGAGGTCACACACACAGAGATTGAGGAAATCGATTTTCTGAGGTGAGAAGTTCTCAGGAGGGAAATCGATTGGGGAGATCTTGCAACTGAGGGGTGGTGATAGTTCGGGAATAATGACAGAGAGGCAAAAAGAAACTTGTGGAGGCAGCGCAGTAGCCAGGAGAGCTGACTCTGGGCCAATCTAGGCCCATGCAGCCTTAACGTAGAGCCAGAAGGGCCAGCGCAGAGGAAGAGTTGTCTTCCACGCAGAAAATCGGGGCACTGTCGGAACAGCCGGGAAAGCTGACGCAGCGAGCAGAAGCACTAACACAGAGCCTCAAAGAGCTCCACGCAAGCCCACACAATTACTGCAAAGGGGCAAAGAAGTTGTAGCTGGGGCCAGCCAATTTTGTTGTAAGATCAGCCAGATTCTGCCGGGTGAAGTGAGGTAAAACTCACTCAGGTTCTCTGCTATTGTATTTCTCTGTCACTGGTTTGTCGAGAGGGTAACCAGCATTTGTATTCAGAACTTCTGCTTAATAATAGAAAACCCTCAGAGTTGTTGCACCAATTTTCTCGCTTTGGGTTTTTCCGGGAACGTTTAGTCAAAAAATAAGTGTGTCCGTTACATGGTTGTCTCATTTATTTTTCAGTACTTGATATATATAATGGTGTAGGCTGCAGTGTATTTACATTAATATTTTCCAAATATTTCTTAAAATAACTTGCTAAATGAAGAACACAAGTAGGTAATGCAAATCAGTTTCCAGCAGTAGGATTTCTGGTTTGTTAGATTCAGAAATTTTCACATGGTATGCTTGCTCAAGTGTGACATGTTAGTTATCACCTGGCTTGCTACAGTGATACATTATATGGTTGTTCTCTCAGTTGATGGCATGACATTGCATCCTTGTTGGTGACATTGCATTGTGGCTTGTACACTCGTGACCTAGATGGTGCATTCACATATGTAGGGTGGCTCTCATAAGTCCTCAGTGGCATCCCTTATATATACAGTGACATAACAACGCATATACATATATATATAGGCATATCAGTGGCAACAAGAAAGAGAAATTCGACCCAAGGAGGGAAGTCACACTCTTCGAGGAGAGAAAAAAGAGAAGGAAGGACAAATTAGCAGAGAGAGAGGGGACCACAAGGGGAGAAGAAGCCAGCAAATTATAAATAGAGCTTGAGGGCCTCACTTTTGGCATCTTTGGTCATTTTACAATTCAACTCTAGTTCTCTTGAACTACTTAGCCAAGACAACCTGTGTTGTTTTGCAGAGCTCAATTCAGAGCTTCCATCAGACATCATTGCAGGAGTTTACTCAGCAATGTGCATTTCTTGGGCGCAAAGATATTTTCATGCAGCACATTATGGCAGCGAGCGTGGGTTAGAGGCTACGGGCTTTTGCAAGGAATTCTCTTATTGTTAGACCGAAGTTTGGACAGTGATTTCTCAGGTTGGATTAGATGCTATTTCCTAGGTGGATTTTTCTTTCTTTTGACAGAAGCATAGAAGCTATTGACCAAGTGTTGCGCAAGGGTATAGAGAAGGGGAGATGGTAGACATAAGGGCTAGAAATAGGAGGTATTTCTCAAGTGGAGACTTTAGCCAGAGTTGCGAGAAATTTTGCGTGGTGGATTTGGGTATAATTCAGTAGTATCAATATTGTGGGGCATTTTCTGGCTAGATTGGGCAATTTTCACTTGTTGGGGGTCACCGAGGGTCAGTGGATTCAACCCAAACCATTTTTGGGTTTTTATGGGTTTACTGACAAGAGTCTGCAGCTAATTTTATAGAATTTTCTAGGCAATATTCAGGTCTGAATCCTCATTCTTATAGCAAGGCATATTGTTGGTTAGCTGGTAAATTTGCATCACCTTGTGGGTTCAATTTTGGCTTGGAGTTGGGACAAACCCTTTCTAAGTATATTTGGGGGTTTGGAGGGGAGTTTGTGGGTGCAATTTTAGAGTGATCCAAGCATTCTTCGGAGTAGAATCTTCAGTCTCATTCTAGCAGCAATAGCAGTGACTTTCTAGGTAGTGCGCAATACCAATTTGGACAGTCTTGTTCTCACACTTGGACTCGGATTTTGCCCATATTAATAAAATAGCTCAGATTCTATGTTGCAGCAATAGCAGTGACTTTCTAGGTAGTGCGCAATACCAATTTGCACAGTCTTGTTCTCACACTTGGACTTAGATTTTGCCCATATTAATAAAATAGCTCAGATTCTATGCTTATATTTACAGGTGTTCTAGATTGGGCACTTTGATTTCATATTTTTCCTATTGTTCTTAGCATATGTTTGGATATTACTGTTAATTTTTCCATTAGGAATATTACAAACACCTTATCATCACTTCACAGTGGACTCTAGTATATCTTCCAGCTTGTATTATTCTAGGGCTCTCATAGTTCGCTATGGCTCATTGATGTATGGCAGACAAGATGATGTATCAATGTAAAATATATATTCACTGGCACTGATGCTTGCCATGACTCTATCGCTGATAGATAAGACAGTGAATTTTGAATAAGGCAATGACCTTGAATTTGAAAATAACCATGTATATGGTAGGAACCTCGCACTTACAGTATGAGACATGTGACAGTGATCATCATGTGATTGATGTCGCTGTGGCCTTGCTCTTATATTATGGCAATGACCCTTGCACAATGATCTTACTCCTATAATGATGATGACACTTATCTCTAGGACATGGATATCGTATCTTGCAGTGATATGGTCATAGCTCTCTATATCATTTAGTTCACAAAGGACGCTATGAACTAACTTGCATTGGCCCTTGGAGGCCTGATGTGATTGATGTTGGTATCTCATTCTCATTATACTTTGTATCTCAGTTGAACAATTGATAAATATCTAATAGAAGAAAAATTTGGATGGGTTTTTCCCCTTATGGGGTTTTGCCCTCGTCTCTGACCTAATTCCCGGTGTCCCATTTTTTGTATGCTTTTTGAAGCAACAAACTTGTAGCTTGTCGACATTAATTGTAAAATACACAAGAGGTATTTGTAATAATAATTTATTAATATATATATATATATATAATGTACAAGATGTTGAATGTTACTGTAATGTTCCTAAGTAGTAATGTGAGTGATATTAAGCAAATAAATAGTGTAGCAACATAATAAAATAAAAACACACATTAGACATCCATGAAAACGCTGCGAATCAGGAACTGCTAAGCCATATTATTACAATCAGAGGGCTAGATACAATATGAAATGGAATGGTGCACCTAGGCTTGTCCTAATAAACAAGCAAGACCAACCCCAGGTGGGAAAATAGTTGAGCTGAAGGCTGCCTAGCTGTTGCACCACTCTGCACTGAGTTGCCCCAATAAAATGTTGCCTTGCTGAACTTCGACGTGCTGGAATGTGCCCAGAAAATTATATCCTTTTAGCCATGGACTCCTTAGACAAAACCCAAAAAAACCCAGAAGGGAATTTCGTTGGTTTTGAATTTGGATTTTCGGCCTCCTTGGAGCCTCTCCCTAGCTTCAGCTGCCAAATTCGACTTGCAGGAAACAGCCTGCAAATCCCTCTGAAATGTTGGTTTCACCTGTGCTATCCAACTCCTTACTCTTGGATGGCTCTTAGCCAAGATTAACTGCTCTCCCAAGCCCCACGATATTGCTGCTACAGGCCTTTGCGCAGTCCCTATGCCCAGAAATTCGTATCACTGATGCACTGGCCTAGCTGACTGCAAAGCCCAACAAAAATGTCCTCAACAAGCAGCCTCCTCAGCTCCTGGAACTCCTAGCAAGAAATGAACCTCCTTGTTGGCCTCCAAATCCTCCTGCGTGTTTTTGGCTGCCCAGGAAATACGTAGTTCCCTCTCTGCGATGTTGGCTGATGTGTGTAACTGTGTTGAACTCCCTGAAGCTCCTGTGGAACGGTCTCCCTAGGGCGGGCACGGATGGTTCCCCGAAGAAGAAGTTGAATCTCCCGCATGAGAAATTCGTAGCTGAACAACCGGTAGACTCGCTAAACAGCAAAGTGTACAAAGAGTGTTTGTTTGCAAATGTTCAAGATGAAAACAAAATGAGAGTTGATCTCTCTTTATAACTCCTTGGGCGCCCTTAGCCTCATCTGGGCCCCTCCATCCACCCATTCGATTTTCCCTCCAAGCATATTGAATGGCTAATTCGAACTCCTATGTGGGTGGCCCCCACATTCCACTAGCAGCTAAATAAAGTCAATTTGGCCCCTAAGTCCCTAAGTCGAAAGTGTGGGGCCCTCTTCCTTAGTCAAAAACGTGCAAAATTGTGTAGGAGAACCTTGTTACTAATGTGTTTGAGAAGGGACATAACAGTTACAATGAGGACTTGCATATATACCTAGGCAGGTGTCCTTTCATCACTGGGCATGTCTTTTAGACATGCCTTTTCACTTAACTTAATGACTATTTAACATAATCATTTTATTATTTACATTATTTATATTCATTTTATTTTATATAATTTATATTCATAACATTGCTCCTTCCTTCAAAATCTTTGTCCTCAAAGCCTATCGTTCACTGCTTTCTTCACCTTTAATCCCAAACAATTTTCTTCACTTTGTTCACATCAATTTTCATAAATGTCACTGGTCACTAGTAGCTCAACGTGTATAATTCGTTTTTCTTTTATTTTCTTTTTTTAATTAAATAATAATATTATTATTATTATTATTTTCTTGGTTTGTAATTGTAAAGTATTATCGCCAAAAATAAAAATCTACTGGCCCCAATTATGTGGTCTCCATTTAAGATATTCGTTAATAATATCCTCGTAATTAATCCTACCCTTAATATAAGTAAGACGATGTTTCATTTCATCTAATGTGACAAATTGTATTTCGTTTCGTTTAATACACTTAATACTGGAACTACATCGGCCACTAATATTGTCTACATCGTCTTTAACGGTGGCTCCAGATCTTGGAGATGATTGCTGCCAAATTCAGCCCTTCCTAACTGGACCTGGAGATGACTACTGCCAAATTTTACCCTTCCTAACTGGACCATTCACAACATTTTAACCATTCTCATCATTTGGCACAGAAGCAGTTAGTCATTTTCCTAAATTTGGCGCTGGTTGATGTTGATGTTGAGGACGTTTGGTGCCAGTCTGTGTTATTATCTTTGGTTCATTTGAAATGACGTGGACATTTTTTTGCTCAATTGTGTTCACAAAGGGTAAAGTCCCCTTACGTCGCCATCCACGACAAGTTTTCTGCGTCGTTGGCACTTTGGGCGCCAGTTCATGTGTTGCATCGAGTAGGGCTGGCGCCTTGGCATTTATTTTTAAAAGTACCATTCCTTTAAGGACACCAGGTGAAATCCAACGTGACTTCTTTGCTGGAGGCTCTAAGTCTGGCCCCAATTATCTGGTCTCCATTTAAGATATTCGTTAATAATATCCTCGTAATTAAACCTAGCCTTAATATAAGTAAGATGATGTTTCATTTCATGTTGTATTTCGTTCCATTTAATATACTCAATATTGGAACTACATTGGCCAGTAATATTGTCTGCATCGTCTTTAACAGTGGCTCCAGATCTTGGAGATGATTGTTGCCAAATTCGGCCCTTCCTAACTGGACCTGGAGATGACTACTTCCAAATTTTACCCTTCCTAACTGGACCATTCACATCATTTGAACCATTCTCATCATTTGGCACAGAAGCAGTGAGTGGTTTTCCTAAATTTGGCACTGGTTGACGTTGATGTTGAGGACGTTTGGTGCCAGTCTGTGTCATTATCTTTGGTTCATCTAAAATGATGTGGACATTTTTCTGCTCAATTGTGTTCACAAAGGGTAAAGTCCCCTTACGTCGCCTTCCATGACAAGTTTTCTGCGGCATTGGCACTTTGGGCAGCAATTCATGTGTTGCAGCGGGTAGGGCTGCCGCGTCGGCATTTATCTTAAAAGTACCATTCCTTTAAGGATGCCAGGTGGAATCCAACGTGACTTCTTTGTTGAAGGCTCTGACTCTGGCCAAGCATTTGACAGTGAGGACTTAGCAATACGTGGACAGCCACCTAGCCTTTTCTTAGCTTCAAAGTCAGCGACAACAGTTTTACAGAGGAAACGTGGAAAGCCTGACGTCACCGATTCTTCTGAGTCAGAAAGCTCCATTATATTTCTTGAACATTGAATGCCCCAAATTTGATTCATAGATCTACGTTTTTCGAGCACAGTGTATTGAACAGACTGTATATAAATACTCCACCCAATGTAATCTATGTATACCAATGCAATTATACAACCCAATATATCAAACCATGTGTATTTATCGAGCCCATGTTGTATACGGTGTATCATCACCTTATATGTATATCAAGCCCATATGAACCAACGCCTAGAACGACAACCTCCCCCCTGTTCACCTTTCGACTAGGTATGTCGCTTGACGGCAGGGAACAGTGACTTAACTAAGTGGAGTTCCAGTTGTTGCAGGTCCAGCAGCATTTTGGGCATCCTGCATATTAACATCAACATTGTCAACTGCCTCTTCATCCAATAAGGTAGGTCATCTCCTTCTCCTCGAAGTAGTTTCAAAATTTTGTTCATTCGAGGTCGAAACTGAGCTTCCTATCTTAGACAACATGTTGCACCAACGACCATTATCTTCATGTCGCTTATGTCATAAGCATCTTCCAAAAGTGGATCTGCGAGTTCTTTTATAGAGCCAGCTGCCAGTAATGGCCTTACCCACATAACCAGGCTTTCTTGGCCTTTAGGATTCTTGTCATTGATTGGTTTTCTTCCAATTTAGCTCTGGAAGAACTGCTCCAAAGGAATATACATTCATCTTCTCATTAACCTTACCATACATGAAATATTCTAGAGCTAGATACCCAAATGTACCTACAACATCACTACATGTGATATATGCAGAGGTTGTTGAAGCCCATTTGGCCAGCCCAAAATATGACAACTGACTTTCAAAGTCTTCAGAAAGCAAAATATTAGTTGATTTCACATCTCTATGGATGATAGGATGAGAACAACCTTCATGCAGATAAGTCAAAGCTTCAGCAATTCCAATGGCCACATTCAGCGTATCTTTCCAATGAACATGTGGCTTATCCTTTCCTCCATAAAGAATTTCTTCCAAACTTCCTCTCAGTAACAAGTTGTAGACCAAAAAGTACTCCTCTTCAACACAGTAACCAATTAAAGAAACAATGTGCTTTTGCTACAAGGTAGCAGTGATTTCAACTTCCAACAGAAGTTCTTGCTCTTCTTCTCTAGAAGATTTTAATGATTTAACTGCCACAAATTGCCCATCAGGAAGAACTCCTTTCAACACTTTGTTGCAACCTTCCTTTCCTATGAGGTTCTCTGCTGCAAACCCAAAGGTTGCAGATTTTAATTCTTGATATGTAAACTCCCTACAAGTTTTATTTTTACAGGCATGTCATAACCTCTGGATCAAGGATTGTTCTTCATCTCGAGGATCAATGTCTTGTGTGGAAGTAGGACCACTCCCTGTAGAGTTTTCCTATCTTAGAATTATCTTATTTAAATCCTCAATTTCACTCTTGTTGTTACACTCTGCCTGTATAATATTTGTTTTCCCTGAAAGATCTTCTGCAACCAGAGAACTTCTATCTAGTAATTTCAACGTCCATTCAACCACAGAGATTTCTCTGGCTGTAGATCTAGGACAAGGAATTTTGTTCACTATAATGGCCCTTTTCAATAAGGGCCATCCATGGGGGATTCTTCTCTTTGAGAAACTTCTCTTGAAGTAGCATGCTTGTCGAAAGAGATTCCTGTGTCATCCCCTTTCTCAGAAACCTGACAAGAGATGCTTGAAACTATCCAAAAGGAATCATAGGAAAAATGGCTCTCTAAATTTGTAGTGTCATCTTCAAAGTCATCATTGTCATCCCCATAATGACTACGAGGCTTGCACTTGTAGACTGTACAAGCTGACTTCAGAGGAAAACATATATTGAAGGCTTCCATTTTCATTGGGACAATGGCCTGCCTATCAGGGCAATAATTAGGAGTTGATGTTATTGCTGCATCTGAAAGATTTTCTGCACCATCATCAGAACATTCTCTAATGCAACAAGCTTCCTTTAGATCATCATCTTGATCTACATAATCTTCATCCACATCATTTTCATATTCATCATTATCTATTGCATCTTCATTCTCATTATCATCATTTTGATCAAAATCTTCTTCTTCTGCTTCACCTTGTTTCGCTTCTTCACCATCACTATCATCTTATTATGGATTTCAGCATAACTTTTCCCAAAACATTTTGTAACTTCTACACATTATTTTTCTAATTGCTGAAATGCTTCTTGAATTTTACTAAATTGCTGAAAAGAATCAAGACGTAAACGTAATGGAAAATTGTGCGGCGGATAATCTTCAAGGACTCGCATGGTTATATTGTGCGGCAAATAACATTCAAAGACTCGCATGGCTCTGATACCACTGAAGCAACAAACTTGTAGCTTGTCGACTTTAATTGCAAAATACACGAGAGGTATTTGTAATAATAATTTATTAATATATATAAAATGCACAAGATGTTGAATGTTACAATGAGGACCCGCATATATACCTAGGCAGGTGTCCTTTTATGACTAGGCATGTCTTTAAGACATGCCTTTTCAATTAACTTAATGACTATTTAACATAATCATTTTATTATTTACATTATTTATATTCGTTTTATTTTATGTAATTTATATTCGTAACACTTTTCTTTTGTTGTTCCTTTATGTTCCGCTGCAATGTTGATGTTATTGTTCTTTCTACATAATTGCTAATGATTTTAATATGCTAACGGATGAATGTGATATGTAAATAATGAAAATTTTAAAATGAAATTATCTACAGCAAAAAACAATCTAGCCCTAAGAAAAATTAACAGTTAGAGAGGAAAGTACTTCTGGAAGAAACTCCTCCACCTAGATGTCTCCAATCCCACCACCCCATTCGTTGTTGTAGCTACCCCTCTAAAATGGAAGACTTCCCTACTACTGTTAGTTTATGTAGCATCGGATGTGTTCTAGCTATGAATTTTGGTGGAGAGGCCAGAATACATGAGATCTCCAAAACCCAAAAATTGTTTATGGAAATTCTACCTAGAGATGACTTAATTAGATTATTAACCAATTTTTTAATGTTTCCTAAGTCTTAACTTAGGAAAATTGGTTAATTAATCATAACTAATTAAGTCAAGGTGTAAATTCTCTATAAACTCACACGGATCAATTCATAAATGATATGAGCCATCCATAAAGATTTAAACTTGGTGGTTGGAGTCCCAACAAGAAAACATAAGAAGGGATCGATGTGGTGATGGAAAATACACCAGTGCATATACACAGTTGCCCACACAATTCGCTTTTCTTATAATCAAAGACTCAACAAAGAAGATAGAGCCAGAGGGTGAGTAGTAGGTGCCAGGTGGTAGAGGAGGTCAACAACATTTTTAGAGGAAGTATTCTAGTTTCGGGAGAGGCAGTGAGAGGTAGGTTGAATTTCCCAAAGGTTCTGCGCAGAGGTTGACACAGAAGGATTTGCGTGTGGCTAGGGAGGCAGCTTCGAGGACAGAAATTAGTTGTGGGGTGAGAGAAAATTCTCACAATAATTTTGCCAGTATTTTTCCTCAAATTAGATTGCCAAGAGCATCTAAATTATTGTACTCATAATTGTTGCTAAAGAATAATAATAAAACCTTCATCTGTTGCACTGGGTTTCCCAAGTTGCATTTTTTCGGGGACAATTGTCCAAAAACAACCGTGTTAAATTTTTGTGTGTGTGCTAGAATTTCTTAGTTTCTAGTATTTTATTTTCTACAAAAGTTTTATGGCTAAAATTGCAGTAGAGAATTATTCGTTGTTTGTATGTGCAAATAAATTGTTAAAATAAATTAAAAATTACAATAATAATATCCAGTTACTGCAATAAATGAAATTTTCACATGGTATCAGAGCATGAGTGATCAACCGAGAAGCTCAAAAGCAGAGGAAAGAATTTCGCTCCTCAAAGGAGCAGCAGGCCGAAATTCTTAGAGGTAGTGTAGTGCTCGGACAAGCAGACCGAATTATTGGGGCAAGAATTCAGTTTCCAGTTGTAGGGTTACAGAAAAGTCAAGTTGCCCGGGGTAGTGATTCCTGCAGTAAGAGGGAGCAGTAGCAACTCAGATTTTCGTTGAGCATATTCCTTGGTTGGACGCATGGAGTTTTTGCAACAGTTTGGAGTTGCAAAATCAACGTTGGGTAGAAAGAGGAATAACACACAGTAAATTCTTCAGTGTGACAATGAACAGAATTGACATTCAAGTGGCTTCAGATTTATCTTCCTGGTTGGAGGACAAATTTGCTTACTTGTCAGGAACAACTTCACAGGGTGTCTAGGATATAGAGAACGGAGTATCAGCTCATACGACAGGGGTTTGGGAATATTTATCTAGTTACAAGGAGGAGCAGATGGACTTTTAGCTTACGATGGGAAATAGAACGAAGTGTACTCCTGTAGGGAGAGGTACCATCGATTTTCAGAGGGAGTCAAGAGCAAGCACTAGTGTTATAGATGTATTGCATGTACCAGGATTGGGTATGAACCTGATTTCAGTATCCCAACTATCGGATAAGGGATATGATATCCACGTCATAGGGAAGAAAGTGTTTTTCAAACACTCAAGCTGGAAGAGGGTAACACAGATTGGAGTTCGAAGCAATAGATTATACAGATTGCAACTCGACTCTCCAATGGCACTAATCGGCAATGACAGTAGCAGTGGGAAGGAACTGAATGAATTATGGCATACGAGAATGGGAGATTTACACCATGGAGCACTAAATATGCTCAGGGAAACAATAACAGGGATTTCAGAACCTGGAACGGAACACGATGATGTGTGCAAAGGATGCGTACTTGGGAAGTATGTTAAGGCAGCATTTAAAAGAGGTCATAGCAAAGCAAATAGCGTGTTAGGACTTATACATTCAAATATTTGTGGCTTGATATCCATTAGAGCTCTCAGTGGTGTCGAATACTTCATCAACTTTATTGATGACGATTCCAGAAAAACCTAGATCTACTTCTTCAAGACCAAAGATGAGGTCTTCAATCGTTTCAGAGAGTTTAAGGCTCTCGTGGAGAATGCGACAGGGAAGAAGGTCAAGGTGCTTCACTCAGATAATGGTGGAGAATATATGGATAATGACTTCACAGATTTTTGTGAGAAGGAAGGCATTAAAAGAGAATGGACAACTCCATATAATTCACAACAGAATGGGGTAGCAGAGCGGAAAAACAAAAACATAATTGGGGCTTCAAAAGCTATGTTATATGACCAGGATTTGCCCATGTTTCTATGGGCAAAAGCATGTAACACGACAGTGTATATTCAAAACAGGACTCCTCATAGAGCATTAGGGAGAAAACACCAGAAGGGGTCTTCATAGGGAGAAGCCAGAAGCAAGTCACTTTAGGATCTTTGGCAGCATTGCTTATTGCCACGTGCCAAAAGAGAAGTGTACCAAATTGGATCAGACTGCAGAGAAGGGTTTTCTCGTTGGGTATAGCGAGACCTAAAAGGAATATAGAATCTACATTCCTAGCAATAGGAAGATTGTAGTAAGACGAGACGTAAAGTTCATGGGAGATCGAGCTTTCAAGAGATATCGTGAGATGCTGCAGGCGATCAGATTCAGTCAGCTGAAGCTCCATTGCTCCAACAACAGGGACAACCACAGGGCCAGCCAATGGGACAGTCATAGGGATTCAGTACAATAACCAATACTAACAGTTCCTTAGGAGCAAGAAATCCAATGAGATCTTAGGAAACAGAGCAGCAAGAGCAACATGAGGAGCAGGTAGAGCCTCCCACGACTAGTGGTCGAGCCAGCAGAGAGGTTTGTCAGACATTGAGAGATGCAGAGGAGTTTGTTGGAGCTCCTAAGACGAGCAAAAGAGAGCATAGATAGCCTGATAGATATCAACCATTGGTAGGTCAGGTTGCAAAATCTTCCAACTTTCAAGAAGCCGCACAACATCAAGTATGGTAGATGCCATGGTAGAAGAATACATCTATATCATGACAAATGATGTTTGGGAGGTGGTGTTGAGGCTTGAGGACAGGTTAGTTGTAGGTTCTTGATGGATCTACAAGATGAAGTATGCTACAGATGGCAGTGTTGAGAAGTATAAGGCTCGGTTTGCGACAAAGGGGTATGCACAGAAAGAAGGGATAGATTATAAGGAGACCTTTGCTCCAGTTGCCAGATACACCTCTATTCGATCAGTTATATCCCTAGTAGGTCAAATGGGATGGGAGATTTACCAAATGGACGTCAAGATAGCATTATAGAATGGGGTAATAGAGGAAGAAGTGTACATTGAACAACCAGAGGGCTTTGAAATTCATGAGAGGCGCACTCATGTGTGCAAATTGAAGAAATCTTTATTCGGGCCCAAGCAAGCTCCTAGGGCATCGTATGATCAGATCGACACCTACTTGGAGCAGATGGAATTCGTCAAGAGTGATGCAGATCCCAACCTTTACTATTTGATGGTAGATGGTGAGCCACTCATCTTTGTATTGTATGTGGATGATCTCTTCTTGAGAAGATCATCAGGACTCATAGAGGATTGCAAGAGGAACCTACAAACAAAGTTTGATATGAAGGATTTGGGGTTGATGCACTATTTCCTAGAATTGGAAATGTGGCAGAAGGGCTGGGAGATCTTCCTTGGGCAGGAAAGATACACTACAGACATTCTGAAGAGATTCAAAATGCAAGATTGTAAACCCATGTCTACGCCCATGATCACCCACTGCAAGAAGATAAATGCATCAGATGACAAGGATGTCAACCCCACCTTGTATAGATAGCTTATCGGTTCTCTCATGTATCTGGTCAACACTAGGCCAAATATTTGCTTCACAGTCAATACCCTCAGTCAGTTTGTGGTAGAACCGAAGACGCATATTTTAAACAGTACAGTCATTTATGAGTTAAGATATACCCAAGGGGATGATGTCAAACTATGTGGATTCACAGATGCAGATTTGGCAAGCAGTTCAGTGGACAAGAAAAGTACCTCTAGGTATTGCTTCAGCATTGGATTAGGGATGGTTTCTTGGTGTAGTAGGAAGCAGAAGTCAGTAGCACTAAGCTCTACAGAAGCAGAGTATATGGCAACAAGCACAACCACGTGCGACGCTATATGGCTTTGGAAATTGCTAGTAAGCTTGTTCAGGCAGAGGATGGATACGACCAGTGTCTACTATGATAATCAGAATTGCATTAAGCTCTCTGAGAATCCAGTGTTTCATGACAGGTCGAAAGAAATAGATATTCGGTGTCATTTCATCAGAGATTGTGTCAGTCTTGAACATCTTGGTGCTCCTAATTTTCTCTCTCTAAACCATTTTCCGGTTTTGGTTGTCACTTTGGTACAACTTGGTCAACACCTCCCACATTTCTCTAGCGGGTTTCACTCCATCTAGGACAATCCTCTTCGCTTTCACATCCTCCTTCTTATGGCCGACCAAAAGTGTCGCATCGATAGGAGTCTAAGCTTGATCTGCAAACTCCCATATTTCGTTCTCCTCTAACACCAATGCAATTCTCTCCTTCTAGATAATGCAATTAGACGATGTTGATTTATGTAGCTTGGGAGGTACTCCACAAGCCTAAAAGTTGGGTTTGTGTGAGTTTGCACCACAAAAGGGTTTGGGCAAAAGAATCCAAGTGTTGGGGTTTTGTACCAAATATGTGGGTGTGAGATCAAGAAGAAATATTTGTATTTATTCATTTTTGCAAGTGGAACCCTTTAAAGGTGTTAAGGGAACCTAAGGCAACTGTGAGGAGTTTTAATTAAGTGAAAGAAACCCTTCTCTTAATTTAGTTAGGGTTATTATTGTAAAAGGACAAGATCACTAGGGTTGAAGATGACCCTATGTAGGGCTTGACATTGCCCAACAAAAACTATATAAAGGCAAGAGGTAGATCACTTGAAATCACATCCAAGATGGCAAATCTTAAGTGATTTTGTCCTAGAAAGAGGTCTGAGTAGCTCAGGAGCCCCAGAGACCTAAGGAGGTCGAGTGGGAGCATGGGAAGTCTGATCTGAGTCAGGAAATGAGGTTGAGGTTGCTCATAAATGTGGAGAAGGTTCTCTGGGACACTCGGTCCACAAGAAGGAAAATTTGTGCGTGAGAAAGGAGGCCTTCTTCTGTGGAAAGGCCAAGCCCCAGTCAGGGTTTATTCGGTGTTGCTACAACCCAAGAAGTTTGTATCATATGCACTCAAATTCATGACGGAAAGAAGGTCGAGACCGTTCGACAAGAGATCTCAAACCCTGTGATAATGTCATTGCATGTGTGCTTGTCTCTACGGTTGGATTTGATTGTTAGGGTGGCCAAAATCAGAGAAAAAGAGCGTGGTTTTGGAAAAAAAAGGAGGGTCTTGTACAGTGAGGAATAAGGGCCAATGAAAGGCAAATTCTAGGCAAGATGAGAACCTAAGAGGATGAGGACAAGATATGTCCTGAAGGGACTAGGACAAAGGTGTATAATGTTAGTTTTTGTAGCATTGGATGTGTTCTAGCCACGAAATTTTGTCGAGGCTAGAATACAGGAGATCTCCAAAACCCAGAAATCGTTTCTAGAAATTCCACCTAGAAATAACTTAATTAGATTATTAACCAGTGTTTTAATATTTCCTAAGTCTAAAACTAGGCAATATGGTTAATTAATCCAACATGGAAAAAGTCTAAGTCGGGATTAAATCGGCAAGGGTCCAAAAATTGAAAAACTCGTTAAAGTCGGGGTTTTTTTAAAAAGTCGGCAAAAAGTCAACAAATTAAAAATATATATAAATATTCATTTTTTTTAATTTTTTTTACCATCTAAAGTATCCACAACGTCAAATAAATGCATTTCCACATAAACATGTAAAGAAAGCTAATATATAATATGTATATGAAGTGTAGTGCTACATCACATATCAAAATAGTGAATCAACTCCTGAATCTTGAGTCCTGTCTGAATCTCAACTCTCAAGAGTCAAAATATCAACAAAAAATATAATAAATGTATATCATGAGTCATCTACATGTAATAAAGTAATCAGTCACTAAGATCCTCTGCCCCTTTTACGAGAATAGGGAATGGCTTTGCCTTTTTCTCTAAAGGAAGAAGGCCCAACCCCTAGGGATACAAATGGACTTAGTCGTCCTCTAGAAGTCGATAAAAGAGGTGGCCTCTGTCCTATGTTGTTGCTGCCCATCCTAGATGGTGTCACCTCCTCCTCGTCATCCTCATCCTGCTCTGCCTCCTAACCCTGATGATGCTCCTCCTCCTCTACCTCTAGCTCTCCCTCCCCTACAACTACTACCTCCTCTGGATCCACATCTAACCAATCAGGGATCAAGTCCATGGTCGACCTCTCAATCTCGACCCTCAATGCAGCAGTGGTATCAATATTGTCCAATGAGATGGCTTCCACATCAGGAGGTTTATGAAGTTGTCTCACCCACAATCGAAGATTGTATAGACTGTAGTAGACCAGTGTTGCGAAAATTGTGATATTATCGCGATAAAATCAAAAAATCACGATTTTTTCACTTAACCGATAATATAGCGCGATTTTTACGAAAGTTTTTTTCCCAAAAAATCGCTGAAAAAATCACGATTTTTCCAAAAAAATCACAATTCGATGGGAAAAAATCGCGGAAGGAATTGTGGGCTGCTACAAACAAATCTGAGATCATTACTTGGTTTGAAGAGTCTAGTGTGTCTTCTGAAAATCGATGGCATGATGTGAAAACCAGAACTTGTGGAACAAATGTATCAACGCTAGACTATCATTTTTGTATTCTCTGCATTGTCTGCAATTCAATCTCTGCGTTGCTTGTTTGTACACCCAGAAATCAATTTTAATGTGTCAAATTGAACCTACGTGGAGCTTGTTTGATTCCTATTAATCATGGAAGGAATGAGAATGCCCAGCAGTGTTGGCTCTTGTCTATTAGTGAAACACCTAGATAATGCACCCAGCAAGCGTTGTAGAATCAGGGCACTGAAAGTTGGATACAAACCTTTGCATTGAGACTACAGTTATGTGTGTTTGAGGGATATTGTAAAAAGGTGGCTTCATCAGCACTGAATGGTATTGGCCCAAGAAATATATAACAAGAGCTGCAACGGTTATTATTTTTGTATTTTCCGATTTTTTCCTGATTTTTACCGATTTTTACGATTTTTTCCAATCTTTTTCCCCTCGCCGATATTATCCCGATTACGATTTTCGCAGCATTGTAGTAGACGTAGCCCAATGTTTTAAAACTCCGACTCTGACTCCGACTCGGCCGAGGGTCGACTCCGACTCCGACTCTGACTAGGTATCGACTCGGTCAGCTCGATTTCAATGACTTCGTCGTTGTAAAAAATACATTAAATAATTTTTTTTTTATAAAAACATAATTTTAAAGATTTTCATTCATGTTTCCAAACACACAGCATTAGAATATAGATAGAAGACAATATATGATCAAAGGAGGCTCATGAATATATCCATTATATCAAAATGGCACCCAGTGCATTGTCCAATACATACATGATGATGATATAAATATCAAAACAAAAACACATAACCAAGGAGGCTAGAAATGGTGTTATCCTCCAAAATAGATTGTAAGCCATCAAGGAACTAATACAAGGGTCCAAGAGTGTTCCTCACTCCTAGAAAGTCCCAAAGTGCATGTGTACATCTTCAAAAGGTGCATCCTCCACCATAATGTCATCTAGGAGAGACCCTATGTCACCCTTTTCAAGCATGTGAGTGACATGGCACCCCTAAGGGTAAGCATTGGCATCAAAGAGGGATGTGCTAGCCCTCCTAAGTCATCTCAATGATAACCATCCTCATCCTGTGCTTTAGAAGAAGGCACCATCCACCAAAATAGGGTCAAGGCCAGCCAGGGGGCATCTTCAGTCCATTCGGGCATATCATCAAATAGTCCAACGTCCAAGCTTTAAGTTTAGTGTTTTAGCATTTGGAGGCTCATCAAGGGGTGTAGCATCACGTGGATTCAACTCAAAGCTCGATGCTCATCTTTGGAGGGCCAAGGTTGGGGCCACAAAGTTAAGTTTGCTTTAAGAAAGGGGCAAAGAACCTATTGGAAGGTTTTGAAGAAGAATGAAGTTATCCCTTAAGGAATCTCTACTACATATGTGATACCAACTAAACAAACCTCTAAAGATCAAGCGAGATAAACTTATTTAGGGACAAAAAACCATTAAAGTATCATCATGAAAACCTTGGAGTCCCCCAAAAGCAAAAAAATAAAAATAAAAATCGTTGTTTTTTAATTCACAGGGCATTGTCATCCAACCTGGCCGAGTAGGCTCGGACTCGGCTGAGCCGACCGGGTTATTACTGATCCGACTGAGTTGTTAGACAACTCATCCAGCTCAGTAATAACCTGGTCGGCCGAACCGATTCACTGGTCGAGTTGACCCGGTGAGGCCTTGACTCGGACCAACTTGGCCGAATCGGTTCCGAGCCGGCCGAATCTTAAAACACTCACGTAGACCATGTCATTGAGGCATTGGGACTCCAATCTGTATTAGGTTCATAGATTGTAAATTAGTACTTAGAAAATTTAAATATTAATAATGAAATGAATTCAAAAAATTTAATTTGAAATTTTTTTACCTGTTGCGCTTTTTGCTGTGTATTTTGTCAAATACACTCCAGTTGCACTCACACCCAAAGGAACTGCATGTTTGGTTAAGCACTCGAATGGCAAGCTTTTGGAGATGGGGTACTCTGCCACCATAGCTTGTCCACCAAGCATCTACAACTTCAAAGAAAAATGAGAAACATAAAGAAAAAAAGTTGAAACGCTGAAATTCTAAACTTGAAAGTTTGAAACAAACTGAATCTTACCGGCCATTTTGGGTGTCTTATTCTTAATAGCCATGTTAAAACCAAATGTGCCACCTCCCATCCTATATACCTCCATTTCTTTAGAAATATCTTCATGTTCTTGCTCATATGCCACCATCCTCTCAACACAAGTGAAGAATCCATCCATCACCTCGGCACCAAATCTGAAACCATGGGCATAAGCAAATGCGGGGTTGAAGAAGATACCTGCAACATGAATGGGGTGATGGAGGGTATTGTTCCATCGCTCACCAATCTCTCTCCATATGACCTATTGTTTCTCTAACCCCTCATCTCCCTTATCTTCATAATAAGCACAAATGGTTTCTTTGGCCCTATTCATGGCCTCATACAAGTAGCCCATTACAGATTTGTCTCCATCAACCAACCGAAGAACCTTTACCAAAGGTTCTGCAATGGCACACACCTTCTCTACTCCTGCCCAAAATCTCTGATCATATGAAACTAGTCTGCATATGCCCTCTCCCTTTGGTTTGTGGCTAATATATAAAGCACGCCAATCTTGTGAAAGAAACATGCTCTTCACATCCCACATAGAATTCAACAGAGACTAAAGAGATATGAAAGTGGTGGAAAATCGTGTAATGGCAGGACGCACCAAATCTTTGTTGTTGGTGAATCTTCTCATCAAGCTAAGCACAGATGCATGATTATATATAAATTTTGTTATGCTCTTGGATAATTCAACAATATCCCTCACAATAGGAATCTTACCTATATCCTCCAACATCAAGTGAATGCAATGAGCAGCACAAGGTGTCCAAAACAAGTTAATATACCTCTCCATAAGCAACTTGCCAACTGCAACATAATTTGCAGCGTTGTCCGCTATGACTTGGACAACATTTCTTGGGCCTAATTCTTGAATGGAAATGTCCAACAGCTCACATAATAAATGTGCATCTTTAATGTGTGCAGATGCATCAACAAATTTCATAAACATTGTCCCCTTGGGACAACTAATCAAGAAGCTAAGAAGCGTCGTACCCTTCTGATCAGTCCAACCATCTGACATGACTGTGCATCCAGTGTATTCCCATGATGCCCTAAACTTCTCCAATCTAGAAGTGAAACCAGTCTTTTCATCTTGCAAAAGAGGCCCTCTCAATTCTGCAAAGGTGGGGGCTTTGT
Organism: Pinus taeda; assembly: GCA_000404065.3. Taxonomy (NCBI): domain Eukaryota; kingdom Viridiplantae; phylum Streptophyta; class Pinopsida; order Pinales; family Pinaceae; genus Pinus; species Pinus taeda. Next base: position 112,063 of record APFE031676485.1, on the reverse strand, counting down.
ACCCCGGGCCAACAACAGCAACAGCATCAAACATAGGTTGGTAGAATGGATTTGTCTTGGCAATATTGAAAGGAACATCCCTCCATAGAAGACACTTACTGACCAACCTGTCAGCTTCAACCTTTTCGTTTTTTTAAGTGTCGATTTCTTGCCATGTTGTGCACCAGGTGTGGTTCTAGGAACAAAAAAAGTTGAGAAAGTTGAGGGGTTGGGACATATGGGTGTGGAAGGTGATGCTAAAGAACCACTCTCACTTCCCCCCACTCTTGAGGCCCCTACAAGTTGGATTTTTAATGTTGCCCTGCTGTCTTTGCCCTCCTCATTATCCATCAACGATTGAATGGCCTGTTAGATGATTTCTGGAGACGAATTTGGGCAAAGGTCTACATTTTGCCCCAGATTTTGCCCCAAATAGAGTTTTCATCTATTGATAGCCCCTGGCATACGCTTGCCACACAAATTGCAAGTCAAATACATTCTATTGGCCCCCCCAGATTCTGGTATAGTATCAGGTTCACCATATTCCCACAAAGGGTCCAAAAGCCTTGGCAATTTGTTTGAAACTTTGAACTTGAATTTGAAACTGGGCACAAAATAAATTGAAAAAAAATAAAAATTTTCCATCACATAAGAAGCAAACACAAATGTAATTGTTGATTTTCTATTTTAAATGCCTCTTCTCACTCACTTCAACACACTTAGATTCACTAGACAAGGGTTTGAATTTTTGTCATTTGATTCTTGAAAGTTGAAGTTTTGCTTCAATCTAGATTCTAAACAATGTTTTGATTCAAAATTCTAAGCCAAAATAAGATAAAAACAAACTAATAGAATTATAGAAAGATTTAAGAATCCATTTGTGTAACAAAGACAGAGAGAAATTAAAATACATACCTGGCGGCAACAAATCAGCACTTTGAGTCTCTCACGTTGAGCAGTGGACAAATCTCCAAATCCCTACCACAAAACTAGCAAATCTCTTCCTCTTGGGCAATGACAAATAGCTCCTCTCTCCACAGGGACGAATGGGAGCAAAAATATATGAATTTTTTCCCCTTTTCGGCCTCTTACCGGCGGCTTGGGAAAGACGCGGCGACTTTTTGGGTCGACTACCGATTAAATTAGGAGTTTTACAATTTAATCCCAATTTTTTCAGGAGTGAAAAAGATGGAAAATAGTCGGTCGATTTAATTGGCCTGCTAAAAAAATCAGATTTTTAGGATTTAATCTTGATTTTTTCGCGACTTTTTCCACACTGAATTAATCAGATTTTATTAAGTCAAGGTGTGAATGTTCTAGAAACTCACACGAATCAACTTCAAGTAAATCCTAGCCACCGATTAAGATTTAATCTTGGTCGTTGGAGTCCCAACAGAGGATTATAAGAAGAAATCGATGGGCACTTAGAGAAGACACTTGAGCAATTCAATTTCATGAGCAAATCGATTTCCAGAATAGCAGCAATTAGTTGCCGGAAAAAGAGCTAGAGAGATTGAAGAAGTGAGAGAGGGGCTCTTGAGGGTCTGGTGACTCTGGATACTCTAACTCTCATGACCTCCTCAAAGCTCTCTCCTCCTTGAACTTCACATCCCGCCTGACAACCACTTTCCTCTGCGCAAGAATATAAATCCGATAAGATTTTGAGGTCTCGCTATAACCCACAAAGATGCCCTTGTCTACAGTGGGCTCTAGCTTGGTCCTGTTCTCCTTGGGGACATAGGAATATGTAAGGCACCCAAAGATACGAAAGTGCCCAACATCAGGCTTCTTCCCAGAAAAAGCCTCCTCTGGAGTCACATTCCCCAAGGCACTATGTGGACTCCTGTTCTGCAAGTACACAGCAGTGTTGCAGGCCTCTGCTCACAAAAATAAAGGTAACCCATAATCATGAAGCATGGCTTTGGCAACCCCTGCAATGGATCTGTTCTTCCTCTCTGCAACCCCATTCTGTTGGGAGTAGTAAGGAACTGTGAACTCCCTCCTAATGCCTGCCTCAGCACAAAAATCAACAAACTCACCAAGGGTATACTCCCCTCCATTATCTGACCTGAGGACCTTGATCTTCCTACCTGTCTGGGTCTCCACAAGAGCTTTGAACTCTTGAAACCGCTTGAAGACCTTGTTCTTGGTCTTCAAGAAATAAATCCAGGTCTTCCTCGAGTGGTCATCAATGAATAAAACATAGTACTCATAGCCACTCAATGATACATGAGACATCTGACCACTCACATTGATATGAATCAAGTCAATGATCCCGGTCGCTCTGTTGTCACTGCTGGGAAAAGGGGATTTGGCAAACTTCCCCATAGCACATCCTTTGCATACATCAAGGTGATTAGAGCTGAAATCTGGCACAGCAGTGGTGATCTCCAGCAATGTACTCAAGGCCCCATGATACATGTGCCCCATCCTGCGGTGCGAAATTTCACATAACTCTGAACTACTAGATCTGTTGTCAGTCCTGTCTCGGGTGCTGCTACTCAATGCCATTAGGGGTTGGAATGAGAACTTGTATAGCTTGGCATGGCACACACCAATCTCTCTAGCTAAAGAGGCTGGAGTTCCCCTAGGATATATAAGCACCTACCCTCTCCTGAACAACACATCATACCCTCTATCCTCAAGTGCTGAGACGGATATCAAGTTCTTCTTCGTTCCAGGCACATATAAAGCATCAGACACTTTCAAGGGAGGTTTGGGTCCCCTATCAAACGTCAATGTCCCCACACCGACTACTCTAACAATGCTATCATCACCAAGACCTACCTGCATATCAATATCACCCTCTGAAAGCTCTGAGAAGTACTCTCTAACTCCTGTCATGTGGCGGGAAGCGCCACTGTCAACATACCAAATGCTAGAAGATGCTCTGCTAGTAGCGAGGAATGCACACTCCCTCTGAACCTATATGGTAGGTGATCCTACGCTAGTGGCCTCACAAGCTATGAACCCAAACTCCCAATCAAATCTCTCTGAGAAGCTCTCTATCTCTGCAGAAGCTGCCATGGCTTTGTCTTTCCCTTTCTTGTTCTTCTTCTCCGAACGCACAATAGAATAGTGTCCCAACTTTTAACATTTCCAACATTGGACTTTGGAATAGTCCGTCTCCTTGTTTTGTTGCTTGCCTTTACCTTTGCCTTTGCCTCCACTATTGGAAGCTTGCTTCTTTGCTCTGCCCTTTTTTCCTCTTGCTAACAATGCCGCATTGTCATCCTCCTCCACCTGTTTGGCTGCCCCATTTCTGATCTCATTCTGAATGCAATCATCCCACAACCTCTCCCAATCGGGAAGGTTTTCCCATGCAACAATGACATCCACAAATTTTTCCCAAGTCTTGGGAAGACCATTCAAAGCAATTCTCACCAACTTAGTGGGTGTAATGATCTCACCTACGGCTGCCAACTCATCTCTCACTGAAGTGATCTTTGTGAGGTATGTTGTAGCACTGTTAGCCTTAGCCATTTTAATGGCCTTCAGTTTCTCCGTTAGGACCTGTTGTCGCACAGATTGTCACGACAACGCTCAGACCAGGGGCTGTCACCCTGATCCCCGATCTCTCCGTTTAAGCCGTCTCCCGCGGCTAAAGGGGGTAGACCCTATGGGATGAATGAAGACCAACTGTGGACCAGTTGGGTTGGGAGACACGAGGGGCAACAAGCACTTAATTGATTTTATTAAGTTAATAGACCAGTGCCTTATGAAATAAATGATTAAACGATTATTTATTGAATATTGCAGAAATATAAAACCATGTAGAACAATCATTTATCATCAAATAACCCAAGCGATGTAAGATTTTCAACCAAATGCACAACCCCTTAAATGATCCAGCAATTAAACTTCAACAAAATTAAATGCTTTAAATGACCATAAAATTTAAATGCTGACCAGCTACCACTTTCATATTGCCAACTTGTAAATAACATTTTTAAGTGCGTTTAGCTATAGAAAAATGGACCATTAAAAAATGAATTTTCAATTTTTTTTATTAAGCTTTTCAAAATATTTTTTAATTTTTAATTTTTAAATATTTTTATTTTTTATTTTTGTTTTGTTTGCAGGTGTTGGAGCAGCGTGAAAGGAATCCACAGGAAGTAATGCTGAAGAGAAATGCGGAAATGGAGCTGTGAGGAGACAGGGATTTGATTTGCAGCAGAGTGAGAGGAGCTCTAAATATTTTCCAGAAATCTTGACAAAATTTTTATTAACTCGCTCTCCTTCAGATTTCTTGAAACCCTCATAAAAAAATTTAGATCTGAAAATGAATGATTTTAAAACCCTTGGAATGCAAGATTGTTGGTTGATATTTTTGGAAAACAATTTTAAATGAAAACCCCAGCAAACAGATAGCTTGGAGAATCTCAAATTTCTTCAGCAAAAAACCTGCAAGAACTGATCCTGAGGCCAGATCTTACCCTCCAGGGCCTAGATCTGGCTTCAAAAAAAAATTTCTCCTCAAACTTGTAACCTGCAACTTGTAATGGCAAAACAGAACACCCAAAAATAATATGTGCAAGAATCGAAACTGAAAACCCTAACTAAATAATTACAATATTCACAAACTGCAGACTTTAAAATAGCCAGATTTCTCGTTATGCCACATAAATATTTTCAGAATTTAAATTTTAATGTGAGATACTTCAGAAAACCCTACATGCATTCTTTAAAAAAAAATTCAGATGATAAGCCTGGGATTAAAAAACTAGTTGGGCTCTTTCAGAAAACACAATCCGGGAGTTGGCTGATTCAGTCGAGAACTTCCTCTAACACCCAATAAACTCAAAACTTAAGATTTCTTGCACAGCTTAAAATCAACTATGAACATAGAGGGAGAAAACAATAATGAAATCCAGATCAAATGGAGATACCTGCCATTATATTTCAGAATCTAAACTATCGTTCAAACCCCAGAGATCAGACAAGATACCTGTGCCTGAATCAATCTTCATCAAGCTATTATCAATGACTGAAAATAAGATTATGCAGAAAAATAAATCAATCTTACAGCATTTCCAGAAGAGTAACACCAGCAAGATTTTCAACCCCAAAGTCTTTCTTTATTGCACAAAAACTGACTACAAGAGAGCTTTCTTTAGCACCAGACTCTCTAATCTAAACTGATCTCAAATGACCCCTAGCACCCTATTTAAAGGAAAAAATCCCAACGGCTAGTTCGAGCGATCCATGTCAAAGTGATCTCGACCGTCGATGAGGATCAAGATATCTTTTAATCTCATCCGTCGAATTTTTAAATGCATTTTAATATATTAAAAAATTAAAATTCTACATGTATTTACTCAAAAATTTGACTTATTATTATTATTTTTTTTAATTTTTTTTATTTATTTTTAAATTATTTACTTTCTCATCTTTTAGTTATTTTTTTTTTAATTATTATTTTAACTTTTTATTATTTTATCTATTATTTGATTTTTTAATTTCTAATTTTTTATTATTTAATCTTTTATTATTTTTTTATTGTTTTTTTATTTTTCCAATTTTTTTTTATTTTTTTTTTAAATGGATCCTCGAACTTAGCCTTTGGAAAAAACACGTAGGACCTAAGACTTAGGACTTATGAGGGGATTAAAACATTTCTTAACCCTCAAAACACTTTACATCATGACTTCTACAATTTTACATCCGAAGGGGGAAAACCCATTTGACATAGACCCTCATAGATCACCCAGTTCTGCGACCAACTATAATCTAACAGATCAACGCACTAGGACTCCCCTAAGATTCTAATGACAAAATTCATTCCGGCTTTGGGGTTAGGCTGAAGGAAAACTCTGTCGATCATGGATCGGTGAAACAAAAAAACCTTCCGAAACGTAGATTATCACTAGAAAATTAGGTCCACCTAAGCAATTTTCATACATGACTCAGCTCTGCTAAGATTATTTACAATTCACACATGCAGACTGGGTTTACAACATAATATGATAAGGTCGACGATGACTGTCGAATGGCACGGACACGTCAATCAAGCGCTACCCTTTTGCGAAGGAAAAGGGGTGTACTGCTAAGGGTAGTTGACACGTAGTGGTCTACAGGACCATTTTTCTATTTTCATTTGAGCTCTGGTAAAGACTGGTCAAGGTTGTCCACATCTCATGTGCATAAGTTTTTCCTCTCACATGAGGAATGACATGGTCTTTGATTCCTTCCAGAATCAATCTTTTTGCCTTAGCATTCTTTTTGTTAAACTCTGCCAACTGTACAGGGTCAGCAGGTACTACTACTGGGTTCTGTGCGGTATTTACCATAATGCCTCAAACTTCTGCTTCCTCAAAGATTGTCTGGATTCTCTCCTTCCATGCACTGTAGTTGTTCTGCCCATCCAACCTGTCTTCAACTCTCAAACCCAAAGAAATGTTTCACTGTCCTACCAAACTAAAATTTTCAAATATGTGGTAAAGGTTTCTGTTTTCTGTGTAAAAATCAACTTGCTGTAATTTTCACTTTGTTGTCCCAAACTGCACTTTTCAGCCAACCAAGCTCTGATACCATGAAGAAATTTCAACCCCCACTCCAATTATCAATTTTCCTTATCACTCCATGGATTTAATTTTAAATCCAAGCATGATAAAAATTCTAAAATCTGGATATGAAAATAATTTTTGAAAACACAAATTTAAAGATTTCACAACTGCCGAAATTGCAAAAATAAAACACAGCAAAATTATGGCAACCACACAAAAAATAACACAGTGATTTTTGGTCAACGACACCCTGGAAAAACCCCCTACAACTCTTGGGGAAAACCAGTTTGAGAGCTCTTTTTTATTTCTGAAAATGCTTTTACAGAGAAACTGAAATACACAGTAAAAATTCCAACAACCACAAATTACAACTTATCTCGATTTTCGTGCTTGACCTCTGCCTCGAAAATCGTGCCAATCAGCAAACAGCGAAAACAGATATTTTCCAACATTAAAACAGCATTAAATGTTGTACGACCAGCCTCAAAAAACATGCCCAAAATTTGTTGTACAAACCATATGGATTTCCGCAGTACGGCTGCCTCGAACTTTGTGCCCAAATTTGCCTTGAAATTTGTGCCATTGATGTTGCCCCTCTTCCTTGATTTTTGTGTTATCCCTCTTCCTCGATATTTGTGTCTTTCTCCTGTTGTACGATTTTGCCTTGGGATGCGTGCCAATAAATGTTGTTGCCCAGATTTGTTGAAATGTCTTCTTGCTGCTCTCCTTCACTTCCTCACTGCTCAAAAAATTTCTCCTTGCTCTCTCTTCTCTTTCTCTCAAATGCTCATGAAAAAATGAACTGATCTTTTCCTCTTCTCTTCTCCTTTTATTCTCTAAATGACCTTTTGGGTTACCCTAAGATGTAGTGGCTGAGATTCATTTAGATCTAAGGATGAGAATAGATGTGCATTTAATTCTCACTTTCTATTTTTAAACTCACCCACCACTTAAATAAAGACCCACTTAGCCTTTTATTTCCATAATCACTTTTTCACTTTCTAATTCTTCATTGACTTTAATAAAGTCACCTTTAAATTAGAATGTAACTTTATCACTTATAAAATCACTTTTAAATTAAAATGTAACTTTACCACTTACAAAGTCACTTTTAAATTAAATTGACTTTACCACTTATAAAGTCACTATAGGAGAAAAGTAAAAAATGAATTTGGACACTTTTCCCTAGCCCAAAGATCAAAACCTTCGGGTACCACTTGTCCTCTGTTACCCAAATTTTAACAAGTTATTCAGTATTTGTTGTAGAAAACAGTAAATAAATTATTAATTTTAATTAACAACTAGGAGAATAATTTCCTGTTGCTGCAATAAGATTCCGGGTTTCGGAATTTTCACATGGTATGTAAGGCATAAAATTTCACCAACAACATACCAATCAAATTTAAAGTAAATTTACCAAATTTAATTGTAGATACATGCCTGTATATCTTGTTTGAAGCCGATTTGGGATGTCAATGCTCCACTTCAGCTACCAAACCAACCATTTCCTCCCAGCCTATATGGGATCAACCTATCTGGTTCCTAGATCCAGAAGACTTCAAAATTGAGGTCTTCTGGCCCCGTGCCCAAAACCCTAAGAACAATGCTCAAATCCGATTTCTCAATCAATTCCACCTTCACAATTCCCTTTAACTGTGGCTCTTTATTTTTGCCAGAAGATTTCCTTCCCTTCTATTCTCACCAGAAAATTCCCTGTTCCATTATTCAAGATTTTCCCCGATGTTTCTCCCCTCCTTTTCACTGTTGCGAATCTAAGTTGTCAGAAACGACTAGTTGCAACCCTGAAACGTCGGATCTCGTTTCGGATCCGGATCCTTGTACGAAACAGAGAAAAAACGCGCAAAAACGTATGCCACCCGTTTTGAATTCTTGGAAACTGCGAGGTTAGGTCTACACCGTTTTTGAAACGTCTTTTGAAAAAAACCTCCCGGATCCGATTTAGGGTAAAACGTTTTCCATTTTTCGTGATCTATATTACATAAAGCAATACGTATCCCAAGCTAAGTCGATTTCTGCCCGCTGGGAACAGTATTTTGGTTTTTTTTCTTAGTTTATTTTCATAATTCGTGAACCTAATCTATTAACCTATGTTGTGAACCTAATCTATTATCATTTGGGTGTTGGAGTTTAATTTTTCATTTGAGTTTGAGTCTTCATTTTTTCTACCAACTGGAGTTTATACTTTTCGTTGCCGGTTGGAGTCTTTGACTCTTCGACTAGACACTGTCGTTGACTGGGGTGAGGGGTGAGTCGTCGTGCCGATTGTGCAGAGACTAGTTGAGTCGCTTGTCCGACCTCTCTAACTCAACTCCAACTCCTCTGTATAGATGCTCAAGCCCTATATCCCAAATTTGCCAAATTGCTTGTTGAAAAAGGAAAGAAAAAATCTCTATTCTTGAGAAACTCTGCATGCTTTCAGCTGAGTTACCTTGCTATTTTGGATGACTTTCTTTCTACTTTAGCGGCGAAAAGTGAAATAAGCTCCTTTCTTTAAAGCCCTAGTGCAGTAAAAGAATACTCGTATTTATTAAACTCATCTGAGAAAGCAAAACCTCTCATTCTTGTGAGGTGGTGATTGTCGTTCTAATACTTCAATTGTATTTCAATCATGTCCATATGACCATTTATCGAAAGTTTTATTAACTTTAATTAGACTCTAAAGTTTAGAGGGATTTTCTTGTTGTTTATTCAACGCCTCAAATAACTACCCTTCCTCCCAAATTAAATCCTCTATTTATCAAACTGTCTCCAAAAATAATCTTGATCGTTGGACTTTCAGGCATATTATTAAATTGATATCTGGGTTGGCTGTAGCATGCAGCTTGATGACAAAAATGCTTTTCCCAATGGTTAAAGTTCAATACCAGAGGAAAGCAGGGTATTTGCATTTTTATAAACTAAGTAGTTAATAAGGTAGGTACATTTTTATAAACTAAACAATTAATAAGTACATACATGTCAACAACAAGGAGGCCACGCAATGGTCAGCCAAAGTCTTTTGATGCTTTGTGGATTTTCAAATGCCTTCTGCCTCTTTTCCAAGTCGTATTTGTTTCATTAATGGACCACGAGCAGTTTCTTAAGAGAAAACACTTGGTTCCAATTTATTTTTGTGTTCTACAACCATAGGAATTGTAATCGTCATTGTTGATCCTTCATACTTATAAATTAATTGCATTTGAACCCCATAAAATGCTCGTTTGATTGAGCCTTGTTCAGGATTCAAAAAATTGATATCATCTTTTCTGTTTTGTACTCTTATCCTTGTCTACCTTTAACTTTTCAGACTCGATCTATAAAGATCATTCGCTACTTTGAAATCAACCATAAAAGAAACAAAAAAAAAAAGATAAAATCAACAACAAAAACAAGAGAGAACACTTCCAAACTGAATAGGGTATGTACATTTCAATAAACTCCACAGTTAATAGGGTATTTATATTTTTTATAAACTAAACAGATAATAGCCTAAATGATAAATATGAAAAGTTAAAACTCTAAATATTTTGTACGCAAAACCATCATATTGAAACCAGAAAAACAAAATTTTCATCTCAATGCTCTCTCCTTCAGCCCCTGGAACTGAGTCCCAAAACTCTTTCATCTCCATATACGATGTGTTTACCCGATAATAACCTAGTATCTCATTGGGTTTTGTCAGTACGTGCATTTGAGAACAACCCATTATCTTTACCTTTACACTACTCACCTTCATATTTATCTTTATCAATTGCTTCTCTGCTAACTTCTTTGAATTGGAAACCCATTCAGGAATGGGAATTCCATATGTATTATTTCGTAAAATTGATGTTGCAATAATTAAGGACATGTGACTAGGATCATTGGAATTAAATTCTAGGGGCTTTGGAAAACGCTTTGGAGAAGACCATAATGGTGCACCCCCAGTCGTTGCATTCTCATTCTCAGGGAATGTGTAGGTAAGTTGCTTCAGTCGATTTGAAAAATAGTCCTCAAACTTTCTCCTTGCCCTAGATACACAATCTTCAAATGTTTCACATCTCTCTGAAACCAAATACTCAACAACGCACTCCAGAAGTTCCTGCTGATTTTATTGTTGCTTTATATTCTTTTGGTTTCATGAGAAAAGGATTTTCTTCAGCTGGAATTTTCTCTAATAAATCCTCAAATTCTGACCTTGCCCATGTTAAACAATGGTGGATATCATGTGGAAATGAGTGACGAGTGCACATGGGTGCCTACTTTTCAGGGGGATCTTGTGATGCTCCGTAGTTCTCAGTCAAATGAGGAATGACCATTTGGGTGTTGCACTTGATTCCCAGAGTCCTAGATTCTGGCAATGGCTTCTGGAAGTACACACACCTTGAATCAACATACAACCTAGCATTGACATTGTACATAGCATTTAATATAACATCAACCTCATTGTTCCAAAAGGGGTCATCAAAGACATGTTCAGTATCTGGGCTCACATGATTTTGCAAGGCTTCAGTCTGCAACTTCGCAGTCTATGTTTGCATAGTTTTTTTGGCTATATAAATTTGCTAGTAGGCAGCAAATTGCATCTTTTTTTTTAATCTTTGGCCAATGTGTTTTCTGTAGCTCCTTTTGGCAATATAAACACCTCATGACTTAAATGCTTGCCCTCTTCAGAATCATCAATGTCTTCTTCAGCATTTTCCTCATTGTTATGATATTGTTCATCTTCTTGTTTCTCAAGATAGTCCTTATCCACATCATGATCAACTTCAGTTGGATCCTCATCTTGATCGATACCATCTTCATATTCATCATTATCTATTACATCTTCATTTTCATTATCAGCATTTTGATTGAAGTATTCTTCTTTTGCTTCCTCTTGTTTTGTTTCTTCACCATCGCTATCGTCTTCCTCTACATAACTTTTCTTTAGACATGTTGTAACTTCTGAACGTGATTTTTCTAATCCCTGAAATGCTTCGTGAATTTTACTAAACTGCTCAACACATTCATAACGTGAACGTAATGGCGCATTGTGCAGCGAACAACGTTCAAAGACCCGCATGATTATATTGTATAGCATGGCTCTGATACTGTTAGTGTCAGTCTTTCCAGCCTTCCTCCAGTGATCAAATATGCTCTTACAAAGTGATTTTGAAGTGTCAAG